>APFE031526106.1:167974-225255 GCA_000404065.3 Pinus taeda | reverse complement strand
ACTGATTCCCCCCCCCCCCCCTCTCAGTATCATTTCCAACAGAGTTGGCATGCCATTAAATAGGGTTGTGATGGAGCATCGCCTTTTGGTCCTTTTAAGAGAACACATCAAAGATGCAATATCCCTATCCCGGGTTCAATTACAATTGATTGTAACTATGTTAATGGTATTGTATTGCCTGTATTAGCATTCAAGTGTTTGTGATAAACCAAATTGAGCAATTAAAAACGATATGGACGTAAATATTCCTCTGATAATTAAAAATGCTAACCAGCCAACTGGAAATGTGAACACCCATATAGGCTATGATGCAAGGAATGGGAACTACTGAGGGGTTACGATAAATTAACCATACTTGCTATCGCTACAAAAACCTCACCAAGTGATCTATGCCAAAATTTGGATTTTCCCACCAACCCATAATTCAAGTGATCTATGCCAAAATTTGAATTTTCCCACCAACCCATAATTCATTAAATGAAGCAATGGGTCGTTGAAGCAACCACCTGCCACATTTATGGAGGTTGAGTGATGATTGTGGAGTACTCTAGCAATTCATTAGGCATCATGGGAAAGTACCCATCTCAAAATTCAAGGGTTGACCCACTAATGGTGTGCGAAAATGGGGAAAAACAAGTGGATCAGACATCCACGAGTTCATTCAGACCATACCCAGAGAGATATGAGATACGGGTGCCTCGAGTGGTGATTTTCGTGAGCTAAAAGTCGCCATGTTCAAGTGGAAAACCCAATGGATTGTTATGAGTTTTTATATAGAGTTTTGGGTGCCCAAATACACCTTGAAAAGTGAAAATATTGAATTGGAACATTGCTAATGTATTTTGGGCTCTCTAAAAATGAATTTTGCATGACCATTACTCATCAAAGAGCTATGGAACTTAGCTGAGTAGTGGGACCATGAATTGATGCATGTTGGGCCAGTATGATAAGCAATGGGCAAGGAAATCACTGAAGGAATGTAGAGCAATGAAAGGATTTTTGTATGGACATGTTGGCTAGTTAAGAGGCACCTAAGATTTATTGAGACCCAAAGCTCAGCAAAGGAGTTCTCTAATGCTTTTGGTTCCTTTGAAGGAGAGTTTCGATCACCCATCCAATTTTTTGGGAGTTGACAATTTCCCCTTGTGGTATTATAGTCTGGCTAATGGGTGGCCGCTTCAGAGAGAATTGATGCAGCTAAACCTACAGTGGGGTGGAAAGCGCTCTTTCCTCGATCAATTGCCATCTTGAAATTTCAAATAAGTGTCGCCTTTGATTCCTATGATTATTGTTCATATTCTCTCTGAAGTTTGTTGGTAAAATTTAGATATGAAACCCTTGAATGGAGTTTCGAATGTGGTACACGTTTTGAATTGTCATACAAAGCTAATATAGTGATCTAAAGGTGTACAGGTTTGTCATATGATGCCTCCCCCGTCTTTGTGGTTATAGGGGTAAAATGTAGGTTTGGTATAATATGAACCATTGAGTTTGTATGAGTAAGCTTTGTTGCCTCAAAATATAGCAGGTCTTGGGGAAGGTACCCTATAAGACAAGCACTAGACTAAGTGACAACAACGAGGTGTGGCTCACTATCGCTTTAGCCACTAAACCATGCTCCTTATGGACTTTCACCAATGGGAGGCTTCTCGTTATAAAGGTAGGCTTCCCGTTATAAAGGTCACCAATGAAAGATATGTTAGGTTCAAGGATTAAGGCGACACTAGAGGCTTATAGAGGATGGATCTTCTTAAGTACAAGGCTCAATCAAGGAAAGAAAGGCAACTTGCAAGTTGCAGCCTATAGTAATACCAAATTAGGGCACAATTGACATGGATTTGAGAAATAGCAAGCCAAATGGGACATCCTAGGATCAACAGACCATGAAAAGGTTCCCAACAATGAATATTAGCAAACCAATGGAACAAGGAACCTTCAACAAGCCTTCAAGTTGAACCTCTACAACAACTAGGGTTTTTCTAGGGAATAATAAATAGGGCTTCAATTGGAAAGATAGGCCACTAAGAGAGGTTGATTTTGAGGCAACCAAGTCTTCCTAAATATTGAATCCTTCCACCACCCCAAAATTTTTCCTATAGGCCAATTCGCACTAGGCCCTAGTTAGGATGCTTATCATTAAGAGCGTCGAAATTAAGACGGAGGAAGAGAGTGAAATTCAACTTTATGCATAAAATCAACTTTCATCACCAAATTGACAAGGCCAGTGCCTAGTCCTTGGGATGACGGAGTCTGTGTGTGTGATAGATTAGATAAATCTTGCAAAGGAGTAAAGATGTTTTGATGCCCTACCACAAAGCCCTAACTATTATCTTTGTGATGGATCAATATCACTTGGGAGAGCTATTACAAAGATTCACCAAGGGATTATCATTCACATTTCACATACGAGTAATGCACACAATGATGACATCTAGATTCTATACAATTGATCTTCAATAATAAATGGTGCAATAGAAAATCCCTAGATAATCAATGCATTCCATATATTGGACATGAGAAAAAATTATCAAGAACAAGGTTTACTTACAAGATAAAATGCATGTATAATCGACTATTAATCCAAGGTAACTTTTTCAATGCCAACGAAATAGGGCCAAGAGACAAAGTTCTTAATAGATCACATCTCTCCAAGGTACAAGATGTAATATTCCAAATAGAAATTTAATAGAGATAATCAAAGACATGCACAGAAATAACAACACAATGAATTTCAACAAACACCCATGAACAGAAAAATGCTCCGCAACACCAAAATGGTCAATTTTATTATAATTAAACTACTGGAGTACAATAAATTGGAAGGAGTGCACATGGGCTTGCTCAAGGCAAGCTACAAGCCCCAGGTGATCAATCTCTCAATACCCAACTGCTACAATAGTTTGCTCCTCCAGAAATTTGCGCTGGCCAGTTTATTTGCACTGCTGGCTAACTTGGCCCCTCAAAACTGCCCAAAAAATCTGTAAATTTAGGGTTGTGATCCTTGTCAAAAACCCAGAAAGGGTTTGCTCCAGTTTTGACCCTCCAAATTCAACCCCAAGTAGCTTGGCCCTCCTCAAATACCAAAATGCTCCGCCTGTAGCAGAAAATGATGAATTGTTGCTCCAAAATGCTAGCAATCTCCCCATAATCTCCCTCTAAATGAAATCCTAGCAGCTCATCCCCTAAATCCTCCAATCAACACCCCGCACAACAATCACCCAAGAAGAATTGCACAAGCCTATGAGGGATGACGCAATAGCAAGCTTCAGCAATTCGTACAGCAGTGAGGGACTCCCTTTTGCCTCCCAAAATCTCCCTCCTTTGGCTAGGAATCTGACAAAGAACACCCTTACAGCAATAAAGACACCAATTTCTGGCACCAATTCTCCCAATGACTGGTGGTCTCTCCCTCTGCATCCCAGTTGAACCAAAATAGCGTGTACTTGTGTGATGTCCCTCTCCCAACCTCCAAAGCAAGAGAAAATCCTTCCTAGGGTCGCACTTTAAGTCCCCCGAAGAAAGGTTGAGCTTCACTCCTTAGGAATCTCTTGTGCTAAGCAGCACTTGTAACTCAACTAAACAGCTAGAGTGACCAATGTTGTAGTTATCATTATCAAGATATTATCGGCAAGGGAAAAAATCGAGAAAAAAACGTAGAAATCGGAAAATAATCGGGAAAAAACCGTAAAATACAAAAATATTCATTTTTTCCAATTTTTTTAATATCTAAAGCATCTACAACATAAAATAGATACATTAACACATAAATATGATAAAAAGAACTAATATATAAGATGTGTAATATCATTTCTAGTGCTACATCACACATAATAGTGAATCGTGTCCTGAATAGTAAGTACTGACTCCTGAGTCCCAACTCGGCCTCAAAATATCAACAAAAAATATAATAATGTATCTCATATCATGAGTCATAATGTCATATACAATGAAATGAACCAAATAACTAAAGTCTAATATTATTGATTTCCTTTGCCCCTCTTGCGAGAAAATGCAATAGCTTTCCTTTTCCCTCTAGATGTAGATGTCGGTGGAGTTGGCAGTGGACTCTGTTGTGCTCTAGAAGCTCAAGAACTAGGAGCTACAGAGGGTAGACCACGTTCTCTACTAGTGACAGGGATAGCCTGGGTAGGTTGTGTCACTTCCTCCTCATGTTACTCCTCCTCCTCATCAAAAATTTGGAAAATAAATAAATAAATAAAAAATCTTGAATTATTTTTTTCAAGATTTTTTTCCCAAAAAATCGCGATCAAGTTATCGCGATTTTTTGCGAAAAAAAATTAACATAAAAATTGGGTGATAATATCGCCAAACTCAAAAAATCGCAATTTTCCGATATTATCGCGATTTTCACAACACTAAGAGTGACAATCAATGTTCAAAATGTCAAAAAGCCCCCAAAATGATGTCTCTTCCTTCTATTTATCTTTGTTGCCCCCTTTCTCTCCTTGTGGGCCCCACCAATTCAACCTCCTTCTCCCTAGCTTGATTTTCCTAAGGGGTTTGAATTGCCCTTTTTGGGTGGCCCCCTACATCGCACTACCAATTTAATTTTTCCTTTTCTCTAATGTCGGTGGCCTCCAACTCTCCAAAAATTAAGTGGAGACTCCCTCCACCTACTTTTCCTAAGTTTAACTACCAAAATATTTCCCAGCACCCAATTGCAAAAATGGAAATTCTTCTTAGCAAAATTAATTTAATTGGGGACATTACACAAGAGGCCGAAAATATCCGAGGGTCGAAATAGTAAGAAATGGTGATGAATAGAAATGAAAGATCCTCTCCTCTATTTATATGAGCACAAGAGCTAATTAGCCTAAAATCCCCTAGAAAACAAGTTTGATTACAACACAACCTTGGGTTACAGGCCAACCCACTAGCTTAAACAATAAATGCCCTAATTAGCCCACATGTGTGAGTCATTAGCACTCTAAGGATAGCATCATGCTAGAAATGAGCTACAAGTGGCATCTCCAAGTGACATGAGGTGTCCAGGATGATGTAGAACCATGTAAAAATATCAAGAGGTGAGAGTTAGCCCTCACATTCACCTCAATGGTTCCTTTGTGGTCCCAAGATTAGTTGGGTCACCACAAAGTGGTCTCCATGGCTCTCCAACTTCTCAAAGTGGCTTTCTCTGCTCTAGCATTGATAGCTTCTCAGGTGCAACTAGCCCTTCTTAGTCTCTGAAGTGTTAAAAATTAGCAACTACGGGATGAATTTCCTTGAATAAAAATTCATTTCTAACCTTTCTATAGTGACTGCTAAAAATAGAATGCCATGTCTATCTTTGCAACCATGATTTTCCAAAATAGTAAATCACCTTCCATCAATTCATAATCATATATAAATTATGGAAAATCACCTAACTTATCCTTAATCAAACTCAATTGTTTAGTTTTTTAACTTAATCATCAATATTACTATTATTATTAGTATTACTATTATCCTCTTTATGATATTATTATATTATTATTAAAAAGAAATTCAAGTCTCTCAATCATGGGTCTCAATCATGTCATATGTAACTCCCCTCAATTAATGCATATGTTACTCTCTCTCTTAATGAATCATCATAAAAAGATTCCTCTTACACCTCTTTAATGCATAAGTTACACTTCTCTCCTTAATGCATAAGTTACACTTCTCTTCTAAATGCATAAGTTACACTTCTCTCCATAATGGCATAAGTTACACTTCTCTCCTAAATGCATAAGTTACACTCCTCTCCTTCATGACATAAGTTACACTCCTATTTTAGCATGTGTAACTCCTCCTCAAGGCATAGGAGTTACTCCCTCATGAATTGACCTAACATCTCTATTTCATTGACCTAACTTCTCTGTGTCTCATTGAGTTCTTGGTTGTATTCTATTGCGCATATGATTTATACGGTTTATGTTTTATCTACAATTACTTAACTTATATTGCTACATAAAGAAGTTATGGATTTAACTGATTGTAAAAACATAGAACATCTGATTTTTAACATGGTATCAGAGCTTTGGTGGAGACAAGCTCAAGAAGACTAGTGTTGCTCCAGTGGATTTTCTGCTAGAAAATCTCTTGTTGTTCCTTAGCCTATTTT
This sequence comes from Pinus taeda, assembly GCA_000404065.3. Classification (NCBI taxonomy): domain Eukaryota; kingdom Viridiplantae; phylum Streptophyta; class Pinopsida; order Pinales; family Pinaceae; genus Pinus; species Pinus taeda. The sequence goes on along the minus strand of APFE031526106.1, from coordinate 219,149 downwards.
CTGTTGAAATAAGTGTTCTCCAGTCCATTTACAACTCATTTTCTGTTTGTTGTCCACTCCATTTACAGCTCATTTTCTGCTTGTCCACTCTATTTACAGCTTATTTTTTGCTTGCTATCTACTCCAATTACAGCTCATTTTCTATTTGATCTCCACTCTACTTGCAACTCATTTTTCTGCTGAAATATCAAGCGTTGTCCACTCTTTTTGCGGTCCATTTTCTGCTAATATATCTCTTATTGTCCCTCTCTATTTGCTGCTGAAATTTTGAGCAGATCAAGATGTCTTCCTCTAACTTTAAGAATGAAGAGGAGTTGGTTGATGCTTCAAACTTCTTCCCTTGGAAGGCCAAATTGGATATTACTCTTGAAGAACATGATGTTCTTGAGTATGTTGACGGAGAGATCGCAGAACCAACTAAAAACTCCAATGTTGCTATCAAAGCCAGATTCAAGAAAGGAGAAGTCAAAGCTACAAAGATTATCCTTTACTCTCTTCAAGACCACCACATCACTTTTGTTGACAATCTGAAGAAATTCAAAGAAATGTATGACAAGCTGATTGGAATGTATCAAGTGAACAACTTGAGTTGAATTCTTGCCTTGAATAATCAGCTCAAGGATATTAAAATGAACAAAGGAGAGACCATTCAAGCATCCTTCACGAGGATATCAAAAATCAAAGATCAGTTGTCAACTTCTGACAAAGTTGTTCCTGACAAAGAACTGGTGTTGATTACATGTGGAGGTCTTCTTTCTTCTTGGGAGGCTTTTATTACTACCATCTGCAACAATGATAAGTTTCCCACACTTGATGAGCTTCTCGGAAAGTGTGGTCAAGAAGGAGCCAGAATGATTTCCAGAGGGAGAATTCTCAAGCATGAGTAGGGAGAACCTACTGCCTTTGTTGTACAAAGAAGGAAGAAGAGGAAGAAGAGGAATTCACTATTCGAGAAAGCCTCCTCCCAACAGTTCCTCTCAATGGACCAGAGACTTATCAAAAGTAAAGACTGTTTTTCTACATGGCTTCCTTAAAGAAGAAGTAATTGTGCAGCAACCACAAGGCTTTTAAGTACATGATCCAAAAAAATTCATGTGTGTAGGCTGAAGGAAACCCTCTATGGTTTGAAGCAAGCTCCAAGAGCTTTGTACGCTCACATAGATAGATTTTTGATGAAGCTTGGTTTTACCTAAAGCAATGCAAATACAAATATTTACTTTAAGATAGTCCAAGGTATGCCTTTGATTTTGGATTGTATGTTGATGATTTATTTCTGACCGGGAGTGCACCTCTTATTCTCTAGTGGAAGAGGGAGTTAGCTTCTGAATTTGAAATGAAAGATCTTGGTTTGATGCACTACTTTCTAGGCTCGAAGGTATGGTAGAAATCTAGTGAGATTTTCCTTTCTCAAGGAAAATATGTTGTCAAATTACTAATAAGGTTTGGCATGACTGAGTGTAAGTCCATGAATACTCCAATGGAAATGAATTTCAAGAAGCTTTGTGGTAAAGTTGCCGGACCTAATTTGGCTAATCCTTCTTAGTATTGTCAATTGATTGGGGCACTAATGTTCTTAGTGAACACTAGACCAGATATATGCTTTGCAGTCAATACTCTGAGTCAATACATGATTAAGCCTTCTCATGCACATTGGGTTGTTGCAAAGCATGTGTTGAGGTACCTACATGTGACCAATGTGGCAAAAATCGCGATTTTTTCAGAATGGCGATTTAATCAACGATTTTTCCCTTTTCAAAAAATTGTTTGTCAAAAAATCACGATTTTTTCGGCATGGCAATTTAATCGACGATTTTTTCCAAAATGAAAAAATCATGATAAAAATCGTAAAAATCATAAAAATCATCAAAAAATCATGGATGCTTTAAATACTTAAAATTTTGAAAAAAAATGATTTTTTATATTTTTTTAATGTTGCCGATGTTTTGCCGATTTTTACCGATTTTTACTCTTTTTTCCTTTTTTGGACCCTTGCCGATTTTATCCCGAACGCGATTTTTGCAACATTGCATGGGACCATCAATATTGGATTGAGATATAATGTCGAAGTTGTAAGGCTACATGGATGCTCTGATGTTGATTGGGATGGTAACTCTTCTGACAGAAAGAGCACATTAGGGTGTTGCTTCAGCTTAGGACCTGTCATGATATCTTGGATGAGCAGAAAGCAAAAGTTTGCTGCCTTTAGCATGAATGAAGCAGAATACATTGCTGCTAGTGTGGCTAGCTGTGAGGTAGTATGGCTAAGGAATCTCTTTGGAGAGTTGTTTGAGCAAGTATTGGATACTATAATAATTTAGTGTGACAATAAGTGTGGGATTTGACTTCCTGAAAATCCTATGTTCCACAAGTCCAAACACATTGAGATCAAATATCACTATATCTGGGGTACGGTGCAAAGAGCAATGAGACTCCATCATATAGTGATTGATGATCATATCACTGACATTCTTACCAAGCCTTTACCAAAAAGGAAGTTCTTGGTTTTCAAAGAGCAGCTTGGACTAACACAGGTGACCTTTCCTAGAGAGGGTGGTTATGGATGATGAGCCTTGGATGTGTGAGATCCTTGTCATGTGTTGACAAGTGGATCCCCCAAGCAGTGACGAGCCTTGGATGAGCGAGATCCTTGTCATGTGTTAACAAGTGGATTCCCCCCAAGTAGAGATAAGCCTTGGATGTGCGAGATCTATGTCATATGTTGACCAGTGGATCCCCCCAAATAGTGACAAGTCTTGAACATGTGAGATCCTTGTCATGGGTTGACAAGTGGACCCCCGAAAGCAGAGACGAGTCTTGGTTGTGCGAAGATCCTTGTCGTGTGTTGACAAGTGGATCCCCCCGAGTGTGTACAGGGTGATGTATATATCTCCCCTATGATGATTCTTCTTCATTAGATTGTAACATCATTGTTCCAAAGTAGAGATAGCAGAGACCCTTGTATTAGAAAGAAATTCCTCCCTAACTGAGACGAAGTGTTGAAAATTGCCACTTATGGGATGAACTTCCTTGAATAAAATTTCATGTATGACCTTTCTAGAGTGACTTTTTAAAAATTGAAAGTCAACCCTAGCTTTGCAGCCATGAATTTCCAAAATAGTAAATCACCTTCCATCAATTCGTAACCATATATATATGTGATGGAAAATTACTTAATTTGTCCTTAATCAATCTCAATTGTTTAATTTTTTAACTTAATTGTCAATATTATTATTATTATTATTATTAATACTATTATCCTCTTTATGATATTATTATATTATTATGAAAAAGAAATTGAAGTCTCTCCATCATGGGACTCAATCCAATGTTGCAAACTTGCAGGAAGCGTCCCCACCCCCGGGCTCCAAGCCCCGAAGCGCGTTTCGTGTGGATGTGTCTAGGAAGCTTCCCCGGAAGCGCGCTTCCGAATTCGGAAGCGCGCTTCCGAATTCAGAAGCGCGGCGCGCTTCTGCCTGATTTTGTTGTTTCCTGGAATTTTCCGAAGCGTGGCTCCGAAGCAAGATTCTGAACCTTCAAAACACGCTTCGTACGAAGCATGGCGCTTTGGAGGGAGAAGAGCACACTTCTCGTACGCTTCCAAAAAAGCGCCGCGCGGAGGATGAAATGCGATTTTTTTTAGATTTTTTTTATAATTTTCGTTGACTTGGCATAAAGGGGGTGGGTCCACCTTGGGTTAAGGTGAGGAATGAAGGGAATAAAGCCCCCATTCATTCCTCATTTGCTCACTTTGAGTTTATGAGAGTTGGAGAAGAGAAGAGAGGAGAGGAGAAGAGAAGGGATGAAAGGAGAGGAGAAGAGAGGAGAGCTTAGAGGAGTGAAGGAGGAGGAGCTAGGAGAAGGAGGAGGAGCTTGGAGCAAGAGCTTGGAGGACTTCATCTACAAGAGCTAAAGAGGTAAGTTCAAACCCCAAACTCCCTTATTTGTTTGACATTTTTTTTGTATTTTTCTCCTCCCTCTCCTACTCTTTCCCATTGTTTCTACTTGCTCCTTTACTTGCAGGTTGTCCACCACCTATATCCATATTCCAAGATGGTGTTTTTCTGGCTTCTATGTATCATTCCACTCTTGGTTTTAATAATGGCAAGGGGGAGTAGAAATAGAAGCGAAGAAGCACAAGAGGACAGTGGTCCCAATATGAGTGACCCAATGTATGATGAGGAGGAAGGGTTTGAAGAGGAAGGGGATGAACCTGAAGGGGAAACTGAAACACTAGATGGGAAAGCTGCATTAACACCCTTGTGGAACTATGTGACCAAACTTTATGGGGGAAAGGGTGGTGGAACTTACAAATTTGTGTGCCCTCATGGTTGTCATGGAGGAAAACCATATTGTGGTCCATATACCCGTGTGAGGAGGCATCTTTGTGGGGTGTTGGACAGTGATGATAAAAAGGGTCTTGTGGGGGTACAAATTTGCCCAAATATTTCATCTGAAAAAAGAAGAAAATACGTCCAAATAGAGGAGGTTGCACAACAAAAAAACAAGAAACAAAAAACTCATTATGAATCAAGTGCAACCTCTAAATTTGGTAGCTCATCTCCTCATGGTACTTCTGCAAGCTCTGGAGGTAGAAGAACAATAGGGGATTTCCTTAATGTTGCTGGGAGGGATGATGTGGATGGAAAGATAGTCTGTTTTCTTTGTGCTTGCGGTGTACCATTCAATGTGCTTCGCTCTCCCTATTGGCATGAAATGGTAAAGGCCATCAATGAAGCCCCAAAAGGATACAAGGCCCCCAACTATGAGAAAGCTAGAACAGTGTTATTAGAAAGAGAAAAATCTAAAGTTCAAAGAGCTTTGACACGTTTTACAAATGAGTGGGTAGATTTGGGGGTATTCATTGTTATCAAATGGGTGGACAAATATTAGAAACCAACATTTGATAAATGTTCTTGGTGTTTCTTTAGTGGTGCAGTATTTATTACATGTCGTCTCCTCCTCCATCAGTGATCTGCACCAAAATTGGCAGATCTCTTTAAATCAATCAAAGATGTTTTGTCCGAATAATGTGTTTCAGTGTCACAGATATGCAGCAATGTAAGGCATCAGGAAAATTATTGAGTGTACTTATCCACACATCTTTTGCTTGGTTGCCTGGTTCACACATTGAACCTTTTGATGCATGATATTGTGAAGCACAAGGAATGTGGGTGGATTACTGAGCTTTACAGGAGAGGGAAGCAACTCATTAAATTCATCACAGGGCATACAAGGGTAAACTACTTCTATGGCACTTACTCCAAGTTGCAGTTGCTTAAACTTGCAAAGACAAGATTTGCTAGTTATTACCCCACCTTTAGGCGGCTAGTGAAGATGAGACAAGCTTTAACTAATCTGGTGTGTGTTGAATCATGGGATGAAATTAACACTGACATAGATGATGCTAATGCAGTCAAGGACACTGTTCTTGACAATTACTTTTGGTCACAGGTTAAATATGTTTTGCAATTCACCAAACCAATTTATTACATGATCAAGTTTGGAGATTCAAATCGACCAGTAACTGGGGAGGTGTGTGAGCAAATGGATAGCATGTTGGGGCAGATTAAAGACATTGTTGAGCCTAGAGATATCACCTTGTACAATTATATTCGTGCATAGGTGGAAAACCAATGGGAAATGCTAAATGTTCCATTGCATGCATTAGCATATGTTTTGACACCTAAATACTATCATCCATCATGGCTTTCAACACCAGCACCTTGGGGGGAAAGCAGGAGAAAACCACACCAAGATCAAGAGGTTCACAAAAAATATATGGTTGCATTGAGTAAATTAATCCCTAATGAGGAGGAGGCTACATTGGTACGGAGACAGTTGAGCAATTATACGCTTAACACTGGTACATTTGGGAGCATGCATGCAATTAGAGATCGAGAGACTTTTTCTTCTCTTGAGTGGTGGAACATGCATGGAGGGGGTACTCCACTTCCACAGACTTTGGCATTGCGGGTGCTAGCACAGGTGGTAAACACTTCTTCTGCAGAGAAGTGTTGGAGCTCTTATTCTTTCATCCACAGTATTAAAAGCAACAAGTTGAGTTTAGACCGGGCAGAGAGCTTGGTTTATGTTCATTACAACTTGCGATTGTTGTCCCATTACTGTGAAGATGCAAAGTCTAATAAAGACCTGTTGATTTGGGACAAGAATTCAGAGGAGCCCAATTTGGATGATGGAGTGTTGCGATTAGAGCAATTAGAGGATGCTCTTATCCAAGTATGTCCATTGTGGTATGAATTTTCAAATTTTTCCTTATAAAGCATTTCTCTAATTCATGTTTTTAATTTTTTTGTCAACTAGTGTTTTTTTTTTGCATGAATTCTTTGAGCGATTCCAGGATGATGGTGATCGTGTTGATATGCCACCCCCACCCCCATCTGGTCCCGTGGTTCCTAGGTTCCATGGTTCGACACCAACAGCAAGGGGTTCTTCTTCATCAGTTTCAGTGCCACTGCCAAAACTTCCACAGGCACCATCTTCTTCATTGCCACCACGTTCTCTTCGTGGTGGAAGGGGGAGAGATTAGTAGATATATTCACAATTTACTACTTTTGTCATAGATTACCCATTAGACTTGTAGGCTTGTGAATTTGAATTTTGAAGTTTGAACCTTTTTTGTCTTGGTGGTGACCAAGTGACATATTTTGTGAACACTATTATTTGAATTTTGGACATGACAAATGTTGACAGTTGCTCACTTGCTAGATAAATCATAATATGCTCTATGTTTTATGTTTTATAATATGCTTAGATGTTTTATGTTTTATAATATGCTTAAAAATTTTATGTATGTTTGTAATCGCTAGAATATAGATGGTTGATGTACATACTAGTAACTACAATGGAATCATGGATGCCATATCTATCTTGATGTATGCAAAAATATGCATGTTTTCATGTCTTCTACAACTAATTTGGTATTTGGGATGTTTAATTGAGTATAAATGCAAAAAAATAAAAAATAAATAAATATATATATATATATAGCAGATGCTTCGCTTCCTAGATTTTTGGAAAATGATGCTTCCGCGTCCCCGCTTCCAAAAAACGTCCCCACTTCATCCCCGCTTCATACAACATTGACTCAATCATGTCATATATAACTCCCCTTAATTAATGCATAAGTTACACTTCTCTCCCTAATGGCATAAGTTACACTTCTCTCCTAAATGCATAAGTTACACTCCTATTTTGGCATGTGTAACTCCTCAAGGCATAGGAGTTACTCCCTCATGAATTCGACCTCCTTGCTCTTCTTATATATTTGTGCCTCTCATCCGCACTTGACACACTTACTTGTACTTGTGAAAGGAGAATTCAAACTTGAGAGAGAGAGAGAGAGTTGGAGAGTCTGGAGAAAGATTGAGAGAGAGAGAAAGAGAGATTCTTGAACAGCAAGAGCAAATCTTGAAGAGCCAAAGTGATTCAGTGTTTGCATCAGCGACTGCTATCAGATATCTTCTTCAGATTTGGGTGAACTTCTTCATTCTCTCATTGTACTTTGTATCTCTGCTCAACAATTGATTTCTAATAGAAGAAGAATCTAGTTGGGTTTTCCCTTTATGGGTTTTGCCCTGGTCATTGACCTAACTTCTCCATGCCTCATTGAGTTATTGGTTGTCTTCTATTGAAGATATGATTTATATGGTTTATGTCCTATCTATATTTACTTAACTTATATTGCAGCATAAAGAAGTAAATGATTTAAGTGATTGTAACAACATAGAACATCCGATCTTTAACATGGAGGTAATGCTAAGGCCAACCTAGGGGCATGTTGGGTCCAGGTGTGTCATCTTGAAGAATCATTAAATCTAGTGCAAAGTGATCCAACATCCTGGATGCAAGAGGTGCCCTGAAACATTTGTCATGTGTTGTTGTTGCTAGGAGGCTCAAGAGTCTCAATGCTTCACCTATTTGTGCTAGTATGCTTCTCTAATAGCCTGAGTACTCGTGGAGAAGGTGCCCAAGACATGGGTTGTTGAGCCACCTCTCAATTACAACATAGATTCTAGTGAAACAAACCAATCATTAGGGACAAAAATCATTATTGCATCTAAGTGAACCAAGCTTGATGGCTATTTAATACTTCAAATAAGGATCCCCTCCCAAAATAAGGACCCTAAACTTGCAATAATGTTTTATCTCTAGGTAGGAGTGGCTAAAGGGCAACCCTATTAGACATTTCCAACCCCCGAGGGGAAGCAACATTTCCTCAGTCCACCCTTCAATTGATAGGTGTTAGTGAATAATAATGATGATAACAGAGGGGACAAGATTTCATGACCAAGTGCCATGGACAAAGGGACTGACTGATGTGGGTATCCACATCGTGAGTTTATAGAGCATTTGTGGATGCATGAGTTACCAACTCGGCCTTTGTTTTTCAACACCTCTTATGCACCTTTTACTTGATCGTTTCTTTGTATTACTACTCATAGTTCAAGGGTTAGAGCTTACTTTGAAGTTTGAATGATATAGCAGTTGTGTTACCCTTAGTGATGAGTCAGTGCATTGCTCATCGAAGTTGGCACATGCAAGGGTTCCTCCTTTTTATGAATTGGAGCATGTGCTCAGGAAATAGGTGATGGCCAAAATGAGTGAGGTTGAGGTCATGCTAGGCTTTTGCCCACGTGCCAATATGTATGTCATTGGCCATCTTTTGCATTTTTTTTCTTTCTTTAATTTTGATGTGACTGTGATATCCTCTTTCTGTTTCTTTTAGTTGCATCAACCTCCTAGGGAAAAGTTTCCAGGCCCTACCCAGGTATGTGGAGATATGGATGCCAAATCTGAAAGAACTCATGACATGTTGAACCCAAAGAATGGAGGTGAGATAAGGGCTTGTAATACAAGATGGAAAGTATTAAGTATGATATAAGGGCAAATGGAACTATGTTATCTCAATCAAGGTTTCCCAAGGGTGGGGGAGCCTACTCCTTGAGCCTTATCACGAAAGACCAAAGATACCCCCCGTGGGTTTTGAAACTTAGTGGAGGGGATAACATCCCATTGTGTGAACCACTCGATTGGCCCATGAGGAGACAATTCTCCTACCTAAATTTATGCAAAGTGCATAAATTTTTGTTGGAATTTCTAAATTTAACCCATAAGAAATTCTTCCTGTACTATCTGGTTTATTTTTTCCTACTTGTTTAATTACTTAACAAGTTATTTACCATGTAAATACTGAAAATAAACACAAGTACAATATCAACATCTATAGATCATCAACTGAAAGAAAACAAGCACACAAGTGACACCATTATTTTTGGACCAATGTCCCCGAAAAAACCCAATGCGGGAAAACCGGTGCAGCTATTCAGAGGGTTTTATTATTATGCAGTTTTCAGAATACAACCAGGGTGCCAGAAATGGCTCACCCAACAAAGAATGCCCTCAACAGTAGTACCTCTCCTCGAACACAGGTATTTCGGCTAAATAATCACCGGATGAACGATCCCACAGCAACAATTGTAGCTTCCACTGCTCTGCGTCATTCTGATAGGGACTGCATCACCCTATCCGACTCACCATCACCCAATCTGCCCCACGAAAATCCTCCCAACGCTGCCTCTTGGCCCTACGTTAGCTCTACTAGCCTCTGTGCAACTACTAAAGCTTCTGCATTAGCCCTTAGACCCTCTGCACAGCTAATGAAGCTTCTGCGTCAGCCCTTAGACCCTCTGTGTCACCCATGCTGGCCTCTTCTGGCTCTGCGCAACTCCCAACTGCCTCTGCACAGCTCCCAGCTACCTCTGCGTAGCACCCGGCGGCCTCTGCATCAACCTCTCCAGGCTCTGCGTTGTCTCTCTGGTACTAACTCTGCCTTTGCAATGTATTCACTACCCCTCGCTGTTGATCATTGGTTCACTTTTTCTTAGCAACCTCGCTCTAGCAAAATGAATGATTGATCACTTAGGTGTATTTTCCAACTGACCCTCAAGCCTCCTCTTATACTTTTCTCATTGGTCCATCAACGGCTGAGATTAAATCTCTAATCAGCGACTAAGATTAGATTTGGTTTGATCCATGACTTTTGGAACCTTCTAACCCAATTTTATATTAATACCCATTAATATTTTATTTTTACTAAGTTTAGACTTAGGAACTCCATTAAAAATATTAATTATTTTAATATCTCCCAAACTAGTTAGAATCTACCCAAACCATTTCTGGGTCTTGGAGGTCTCATGTGCTTTAGGCTCTCCACTAATTTTCATGGCTCGAGCACATCTGATGCTACACCAAATCAACAAAGTAACTTCTGGTAAGTATGGTCATTTACCATTTGATTCACACCTATATTGGTGCAAAGGCTTGCTTAAATTATGGTGAGTAGTAACTCAGGTAATTATGTTTATTATGTCTATTTACATGTGTATGAAGAATGTCAGAAGTTTCCTTATTCCTAGGTATTGAGTTCAAGCTTCAACTATAAAGTTCATATTAACTTTGAGCAATGTTTGCATATATTTTAGGGTTAGTAGATGCTGGTAAGAAATCTTATTTTACATGAGTGAATGTGATAAATTTTGGTAATAATCAATTCCAAGCAAGATTTTTCTTTGTAATGCATTACATATATGGGAATATATGGATGCATATAATCACTTACAATCATAAATTTCTCATATATGAAGGAGAAGGGAATTTTAGACGAGAGTTTTTACATTATTCTACAACCATTGGAGCTCAATGTAGAGAATGTTTTTGGTAAAATGGAAAAATTCTTCAACACAAATAATCGTCTTCAATGTCTAATGCAAATTCTCTTAGATTTGTTGCAAAGCTTGCAAAAATCTACTCCATCGATGGTTGAGAGAACTCATAAGGCTTTTATCAAATAAAAATGTTAAATTTTTCCAATGGCCAATAATACCATTAGGGATTCAACAAATTTAATAAAAGTTTCCTAAAAGTAACACATCAAATTTAGCCAACAACCAAAAAGTCAATCATTGGTTTAACGAATTTGGCAAGGTTAATAAAGTTGACATGACATATTTAGCCAACCACTGAAAATTCCATCAGGGATTTGGCAGGTTTGGCAATGTTAATAAAGTTGACATTAAAAATTTAGCCAATAGTGAACAAGTCCATCGGGGTTCAACGGATTTTGCAAGGCTAATAAAGTTTACATGACAAACTTAGCTAACAATCGAAAATTTCATCAGGGTTGCGTGGGTTTGGCAAGGTTACTAAAAGCTACATGGTAATTCTTTATGATGGTCGATGAGCTCATCAAGGGTCAACAAAGAGTTAAGACATTGACTCCATCAATGATGAAATGTTTTTCAATAGTAAATTTTGGATTTCAACAGCAGCCGACAAAATTTTTGGCACTTTTGAAATTGTGCATGTTGGCAATTTACAACTTATCATGGTGTAAATTAAATGAATCAAAGATTAGCTTAATCAAATGTAAGGTGATTAATTCTTGGGCTAGAGGATCACATGGCTAGGCCAAGTAGCACTGGTGTTGGCATGACACCACCCCCATGATGACACGTGGCCCAAGGGGTCCACATCATCTGCCACATTGCAATTGCCCAGTAGCATTGACATGACACCAAAGGTGAAAACCTTCAATTGACCATATATTGACAATCAGGACTCATATTTTAATAAAGTTTATACCATCGAAAAGCTCTCAAAGAGCAGAAGTTGATGGTGGTCTCAGAACAAAGTTTTGAATTGAATTAGAAAAGCAAAAATTTAATGCCCCATACCATCAACAATGTACAGGGGGGATTGGATATGTTGCAAAAACTTAGACAGTGCAATATGGCAACTAATAATTCAATTTCTCCTTAAATTTAATAATTTCTTGTGAACTTTAATTATCTTCTTGTGTTTCTTTATTAGATCTTCTTCATCAAACAAATATCAAGTGCAAAAACAGTAAAGACAATGGACATAGAAATTTGGCTCCAAGCCAGGGCCAAACCCCTCTAAGGGGAAAACCCAAAAGGTATCTTCTATTCTTATAGAATCTACTTCAAATGAAACAACCAAAACCCATTATAGGTGCATGTTTGGAGATATCGGTCATATTTAGTACTTAGATGTATTAGGACTGAGATTAATAATAATATCCCTAATAAAGTGATGTAATAATGGAGCATTTATTGTACCCACTAATGTAGTGGTTATTAGGTATTTGGGAGTTAGCTAACATAGTCCTCTTTCCTACTATGTAATGAGACATTGCATCTTCTAATGGATGAACAAATCCACTCTTTCTCATTCATGTGTATCTTGTCCAAGCATGTTTGTAAAAATAACAGGAAGCTGCAAGAATCTGACCTAGTGACAGGTATTGCCACGAATGGTCTGTATAGAAAATGAGGCCATATGAAATGTACTGAACGTTATCTATGTAAAAGTCCAAAGTGGGGCTAAGGCTGATAAGTGCAGAGCTAAGTCCATTTGAATGAACTGATAATAAATATCCTCCCTAATCAATCAATGGAATTCAGATGTATAGCAATTGTGAATAAATAGTGGGAGTACAACAGCTACTCAATTAATCCAATAGAATCACAGGTAGTGTAAAGAAAAAAACCAAGATCATAACCATGTCAAGCCTAAAAAACTGCAATTAAGGCATGCTGGAGCGAGAACCAGAGTGGGGATGTTGGATAAAGTTGTCATTGATGTCAATGAGATGGCAACCTAGGTGCATCGTTAAAATCTGCCCTAGATGAAACCCTAGGTACAAACCCTAACCCTAAGTGCAAACCAACAAGCAAAACCCTAGTTGGAGCTATGCCCTAGATGAAGTAGTCTAGATGAAACCCTAGCATTAAGGAAAACCTAGATGCATATGCTTCATACATGGTGAAACCCTAATGTCAAGCCCTAAGCATTGCTAATCATATAGCCCTAGAAGTGTTGACACAAGCCTTATTGATAACTACATTATACCCTAGCTCTAGAAGATGCCCTAATCCTAATTGATGAAAGAAACACGTGAAGAAATCCTAGTTTTTGAAGCAAGGCCTAATGGAGGAAGAACAAGGAACATCCTTCTATAGAAAATCATAGACCATCTCGCCATGGCATATCTGTAAGGACTCCACAATTCAGGTGTCCCAATTCTTGGTTTTGCCTCCCAACTACCAACACGGGGAGGATATGGAAGTGAAGCACGATGTGCATGGCCTCTTAGTAACCCTGCTCTTGCCATTTCATCAAAGCTTGGGAATTCTGACTTTAAGATAAGTCCTAAGGAGTTTTCTATCATAGTACTATGCCCAAATAATAAGATTGGTAAGGGTGGCAATACTTTCAAAACCATGAGGAACGATACAGGAACAAGTATTACGGTTGAAGACACACAAACAGACTCAGATGAACTTGTAATTGTAATTTCTACAAAAAAAATGGCTAATGATCGTGTTTCACCTACTCTTGAGGCAATCCTTCAATTGCAAGGAAAAACTAGTGGAACTACTAACAAAGATGGTTCCATTCCTACAAGGCTTCTTGTTTTGTCAAAGCACATTGGTTGCCTTCTTGTTAAAGGTGGCAACATCATTAATGAGATGATGAAGCAAACTTGACCAAATATTCGCATATTAAGCAAAGATGACAAACCAAAATGTGCTTCTGAAAATGAGAAGCTTGTTCAAACTATTGGAGTGTCCACTATTGTGAGAGATGCACTCATCCAAATAACTAGAAGGGCTCAGGAAAACGTGCCATTCAACTCAACAACAGGTCGGCTCCTACATAGTTGAACTTTTATTAAAATTGATATTAGCATAGGTCGGCTCCAAACAGTTAGGTCAGCGCTCCAACATCAACAGTGTGAAAAATCAATGACCCGATTCCTACTGCAACAAATTGATGATATTTCTCCTATTTGTAAAATTACTTTAAACAAATTACTTGCAATTTTCTACAGCAAATATTGAAATACATACACTACAACCTACACAAAATAAATACTGCGGAAACTAAATACTAAACAGGAGAGAAATAAACACACACATAAATAAACATCTATTTTTGGACAAACATCCCCAGAAAAACCCAATGTGGGAAAGTCGGTGCAGCAAATGAGAGTTTTATTATTATGCAATAGTTTCTGAGTACAAATCTCTAGATGCTCAAACTCGCAATCTGATACAGAGAATAAATTGGCAATGAGGTAGTGAGAAAAATCTCACACTGTCACTGACGATCCAAATTCGATCCAGGCTCTAGATGGCTAGCCCCACGCTACCTCTACACAGCCTCTGCGTCAGTCTATGCAGATTTGCATCACAACCTCTAGGCTGTGTCACCTCTTCCTCTGATCTGCTGCTGACTGGAACTTCGACCCTCTGGCCCTCTGACCTCAAATCCAAGCTTCTGGCTCTATATCTCAATTTCTCCCAGCGAAATTTCAGACTCCCTCTTAAGCTTTGCATTGCCTCTGCATGGCATTGCGCTACCTCTCTGAACCTTTATGTGCCCTCTCTGCCTTGCACTCTCCAGATCTGGAAAACTCTCCTCTGATCTACTATCCCTACCCCTCACTACAAGAAGATCACTCGAGCTCTCTCCAACAACTCAACACTGCAACTCTTGAGAAATTCGATCTCTTGATCTCACTATCTCGGTGTCTCCAATGTGTTCTCCAAGTGCCCATCAAGCTCCTTCTTATAATCTCGCATTGGAGCACCAACGGCCAAGATTAGAACATAATCAAAGGCTGAGATTAACTGGGAGTTGATCCTCGTCTTCTTCTAGAAAATTCACACCATATTTAATTAATACACTTTAATTAATCACATTTCCTAAGTTTAGACTTAGGAATACAATTAAACCATCTCTAGGTGGAATTTCCTCAAATGATTTATGGGTATTGGAGAATGCATGTGTCTTAGCCTCTTTGCGAAATCTCAAGGCTAAAGCACATCCAATGCTACAGAAATCAACACTCCCTCTTAGCAAGGAATGTGCTCTAGTGTTGCAACCCACTGAAGCATCACTCTATCTCTGCACCATCTCCTATTGCGCTGCTGATGTCTGGTTGCTGCTACCCACTAACCACTGCGCAACTCTGATTGTTGCATCTGTGTTGTTGTTGGCTCTGTTGAACAGCTACCAACACTGCATCTGCACTGCAATCTTCTCCATCTATTGTTGTTGCAACTACAATTGCAACGAAAAAGCATCCAAAACACTGAACCAACTGTGGTCAATATGATGCATCCGTCATTCGAGTTCTCGTTGTTGCTAGCCTCTGCGCTGTCGCTGAAGCCTCTACGTTGTTGTTGACTCTGCACTATGCCAATTGCACTATTGCCAACTCTGCTCTATGTTGCTCAGTCTCTGACCTGCTACTAGCTACTGCATCTGTCACTCTGGCACCTAATAGCACCAACTGCCAATGATCCATCCTGCTACTGCATGTCTTGGGCTCCCATAGAAAAGTATTGATTCATGAGGTGGACCTCCTCAAGAATCCTGCCCATCCTATAGCTCTCTAGGGCTACGAAACCTAATCATCCCATCGTACTCCTGGAGGTATGGCTACCAACATGGCAAAATATGATCTACTCATACTGCAGTTGCTACTATTGATGCTTTTGCACTGTTGTTGCAACTACTACAATAATGGGTCTGATCTCCCCATATCCAGAAGTACTAGCTTCCATAGGACTGCTCCCTTTGAAACTAAACTCACTCTGAGTCTCGATCTCCCTATGGGAAATCTCTCTACTCCCTCATGGAAACTTGCACAGTCCTCTTGCATTGGAAACTGGAATGCAAAGCTCTACGCTGGGAAAGTCCTGGCTGAAACTACACCTGCATACTGCAACTGGCCAATTCACACTACCTGTGTCACTGCAACTAGTTCTGCAAATGTGTTCCAAGAACTGACTACAACTAGCTATGCAACTATCATTTGAATGACTAGTTGTGTCTGTTGACACTATGATCCTCTTGCTATTGATTTTGTTCGACTCCTGTAGCAAGGATATTGATCCATGTGAGAAATCTGCACAGTTGGATCTAATATGTTGCTTTTCCATGGATCCTACCCTTTTGTGGCCATCTCAGCAAAAAACATCTTATTCCTCCTCTTCTCCTCTGCGTAGCTGCTGACTAGCTCTTCGCACTCCCTGCTAAAGTGGGAAAATCTGCTCACAACTACTGCTGCTCTACTAGGAAAATTCGAACTTCTGGTCTAGAAGTCCCCTAAGAAAAGAATTCCCTCAATGTGTGCTCTTTCTTCCTCCTGATGCTATTTGCACTAGCAAACTGCTACAAAATCTGTGTCCCAGCTGAAGATCTACGCTACAAGGAAAATATTGTTGCTCCCTTCCGCCTCTAGTAAGCTTTGATATGGATAATCTAATTTCTTTGTCAACTCACTCAGAGAAATGGACCTTTCCTCAAGACTCGACCGTCTTGGCCCAAGAACTGCGCTGCCTCTAGGGTTATGAATTGTTGCCTACACAGAAATTTGAACCTCCTCCTCTTCTGCTACTGAGCTCTCTCGCTTATGATCTATGCTCTAAAACCATGTGAAAAATCGGTGACTTAATTCCTACTATAGCAAACTGATGATATTTCTCCTATTTGTTAAATTACTTTAAACAAATTACTTGCAGTTTTCTACAAAAAATATCGAAATACATACATTGCAGCCTACACAAAATAAATACTGCGGAAATTAAATACTGCACAGGAGATAAATAAACACACACACAAATACACTGTTATTTTTGGACAAACATCCCTAGAAAAATCCAATGTGGGAAAACTGATGGAGAATATGAGCACAAATCTCTATATGCCCAAACTAGCAATTTGATACAGAGAATAAACTAACAAAGAGGTAGCGAGAAAATTCTCACACTATCATTGGCGATCCGAATTTGATCCAGGCTTTGGATGGCTAGCAAATCTCCTCTAATCTGCGTCGCAACCTCTAGGCTATGTGTCACCTCCTCCTTTGATCCTCTGCTGACTGGAACTTCAACCCTCTGGCCCTCCGGTCTCACACCTCAGCTTCTGGCTCTAGATCTCGATTCCTCCCAGCAAAATTTTGGACTCCCTTTGAAGCACTATGTTGCCTCTCTGAACCTCTTTGTGCCTTCTCTGCCTTGCACTCTTTGAATCTAGAAAACTCTCCTCTAGTCTACTATCCCTGCCCCTCACTGCAAGAAGATCACTCAATCTCTCTCCGGCAACTCAACGCTGCTACTCTTAAGAAAGTCAATCTCCTGATCTCACTATCTCGGTGTCTCCAATGTGTTCTCCAAGTGCCCATCAAGCTTCTTATAATCTCTCGTTGGAGCACCAATGGCCAAGATTAAAACATTATCAAAGGTTGAGATTAACTAGGAGTTGATCCTCGTCTTCTTCTAGAATATTCACACCAGATTTAATTAATACCCTTTAATTAATCACATTTGCTAAGTTTAGCCTAAGCAATGCATTAAAAATGATTAATTATTTTAATTAAACCATCTCTAGGTCAAATTTCCTCAAACGATTTATGGGTATTGGAGAATGCATGTACCTTAGCCTCTCTGCGAAATATCGAGGCTAGAGCACATTTGATGCTACAAAAATCAACAAACAGATGTGTCCCTCCACTATACACTCGATCAACTATAAATAGCAAGCTAAACTCATCATTCTAAGCCACCAATTTGGTCGAGACTCAGAACATTGCGATCTCAGAAGATAAGATGAAAACAGAGATATAATTCGGTCATGCATAGAGTTGAAAATCCGAGCATGAGGAAGAGTTTTTGAAGTATTTTTCGTTGTTTCTTTTTTGTGGTTTGTCTGGAAAAAGTTTGAACCTAAATATCAAACGTGTAGCAACAAGTTTTTCGGATCTCCATAAAAGTTTGGTCCTGTGGATCTGTAGCATACAAAATCTCAGCCCTGTGAGGACTTCAAACTGTGGCGAAAACATGTGCGAAAATATTTGGACCTGTATCTTCAGAGCTGTTCCAAGTACTTTGTACCTGTAACAAAACTCTGTCACTACTACCCGGACTTGTGAACCTGTAGCAGAGGATAAATTCAAACATGTAGCATCTTGACTATGGACAAGTGACACTTTGTCGACTGTTTTGGTATAGTTTGAGAGAAGTTTTTGGGCATTGTTTGAAGCAACCTAAGTACCAGAATTAAGGATACCTTTGGAGCAGATTAAAGAAGAATAGAAGGCCAAGTTGAAGTATAGTCCTGGAGCTGCTTTAAAGATACACATTAAAGAAACACATATTTCATTAAATTTGGAATTAAATACTAGATCTATAATTTCAAAACAACCAAAAAACTCAATTCTAGTGATGTCCTTGTAATAAAAGTTTTCCAATTTTAATGAAATATGTGTTAAGACTTGTTTGGAGCATTTTGAATATTTGTTGAAGCCCTATTTGACACAACAATGTAGGCTTGTTTGGAGCCCTCTTGAAGTCCTTCTTAAAGCAGCCTTTGGAAGCCCTTGTTGAAGTCCTTGCTGAAGCAACCTTTGGAAGTTGTTGCCGGAGCAGCCTTTGAAGGCCATTTGTAGCAGTCTTACTAACATCCTTGTTGAAGCAGTCTTTGGAAGCCCTTTGCATTGACTTGAGGACTTGTGTAGCTGATCTTGGAGCACCATTGGTGTCATCCCTTGAAGCATCATAGTTGAAGCCCTAATGAAGTAGTGTTTGAAGAAGATTGTTTATGCAGGTATGAAGAGTTTTGGAGACACGTGCTAAGCCATGTTGAAGGTGACCTTGATAGACTAGCCCCTGGAGCATTTTGGAGAATTGTTGAAGCAGATCTTGGACTTGCTGAAGAGCATATTGGAAGTCCTGAAGAAGTAACTAAAGCTATCTTGAAGAACTAAAGCTGAGGGTCGGAGTCCTCAAGAAGACCAAGTTGGAGCCCAAGCTAGAGGAGAGGGTTGGAGCCCGAGAAGATTGGAGTCCTCAAGTAGACCAAGTTGGTGCTTGTTGAAGTACAGGTTGGAAGTTGATTGAATTGAAGGTTGGAGTCTTCATCTAGGGTTGGGGCCCTAAAGAATTATTGTAAGAGAGAATTGGAGTCCTCGTTGTTTTTATTAATAGATTTATGCTTTTGTTATTAATATTTTGTGTTTTGTTTATAAGTGATCTTAACTGGTACTAAATAACAAATGTAAAAAAAACATTGATTCACCACCCCTCAGTATTTCCGATAAGGGAGAGAGAAAGAATGCCTCCCTATTTGAGTCATCAATTTTTGTGAGGGTGCCAATGCACTGCCTGATGTTGCTATCCAATAAGTATATGGGAATAAGGGGTCCTTGCTGCGAAATCCTAGGGGTAGCCATAGATTAATGATTTCCATCACTCCTAACATCTAAGATCTGAGAATAATTAATGTAAATCCAACTTAATGGTTTTATTGGACCACTTGATCACTCCATTTATAGTTAACCACTTTAGCAGGCCGACCCTTTACGGTCCTAAGGGTAAACAATAAACCTATTTACCTGTGACGCCTAGCCTCAATTGGTACAATATTGAATACATACAATGCATATTACATCCCCAATGCATTATGCTCTTTCGAATCTTCCTATTGCTTGATTTTAAACACTACCAATCCGCTAGGTTACCATCAGCTCATCCTAAACCTTAACACAAGGTCAAGGAGAAGAATCTTTCAATGGAAGACTCATTACTCAAACAAACACGAGTAATATTGTTTCTGGTTCCGCATGGCATAATTTATGCACATTGATCCCAACCTCGTGGTCTAATTTCGAGATTCAAGCCTCCTATTCAACAAGTCTCTTCATTATTGTGGCATGCCATCTTAACTTTATCTTTCAAAAGCTTTTGATGAGGGTGTCAACTAAGCACTAAGTACCAAGAAAAAAGGTCTCGACCGCAATAGCAGAACCAAGTGTTGAAAAATCTCTTCGATCATTTCAATCTTTGAGCGCGCCTTAAATGGATACCAAGCTGCAATTAATTACACGACCAATGAAACGTATGCAATTATACTTTGCGGCAGACTTTGAAGTCTACTCCATTAATAAGTGAAGAACTAAATGATTCCTAGCTGAACAAAGATTTATTGCATCGATTCCTAGCTGAAAAGGTTGTCATTATTACTGTAGCAGGAGGGGATGAGGATCATCCCATCTTGAGACCGCCTTCTCCATGGCTTCTTGTTTATCTTCTAACACTGTGTCAACTGTTGCATGGTATGTGCAGAATGGAACATTGACACATATCACCTATAAAAGGAAACTCTTCAACAAACTTTAGGTGCAAAAGGCAGGATCGAGTCTGGATTTCGGAGACACTGCTACTTATCCTATTAGGTGGCATTCTTGAGTTGGATGAATTTCTGTCTACTTCTAGATTTAAGAAAAAAATGCTTTTTGTTATTCTTATGACATATCATCAATGTCAAGTTGCATTTGAAGGACTAGAATGTACTATCAATGTTTGTAGTCTAGCTAATTCGAGAAATTTCACTAGAGGCCTTTATGGCAGGAAGCTGGATGAGCCTCCTATTTTTAAAAAGGCATATGTAAAGCATGTACGGTGAGGTGCTATGGAGATAAGTTCAAAACCTACTATCGAATTAGTGATTGATTCCAAGATAGCAGTTGATTGAATCAGAATCTTTGATTCTTAGCTAAGAGTAGTTTGTGGCTAGGGGTTGCAGAACTTGGCCTATTCCAACTTGTATTCAGTTGTTGGTATGTACATGTACTTCATCTTCTACATGTGTGTGTGTGTGTGTGTGTCTCATCCAAATTTTGTATACCCACAGATTTGAATTTCATCTTACATTATCATCATGACTGAGTAGATTCTAGGGCAAGTTATGCATGCTGATTTGACATAACATTAAGCAGAATTTGTTGGGTGATTTAATACATATCTAGAAAACAAAGAGGAAGATTAACTACCGTTTTCCAGATCTGTAATTTGATTGGGAAGTGTGCCCTAAAGGCTCAACTTGTTGGCATTGAAGCAATGTTCCACCAAGTTTCTGAGACAGGAAACCGTGGGAATGGGGAGACACACAGGAGGTCATGTGGGAGCACCCCAAATTTTTGGGAGATTTAGGGGAGAAGGGGGGCTGTCGGGGTGTATGAGTGTGTGTATATATACTATATATAGATTGTGGGAACATGGAGACACACAGGGGGGTATGTGGGAGCACCCCCAAATTTTAGGGGAATTCAGGGAGGAAGGGGGGACATTGGAGTGTGTGTGAGAGAAATTCAAATTCAATAATGAATACATTAATTCATACATCGAAATTCAATGAAATAGAAATAGTAAAATATTGTATACATTGATTTAAATTCATCATTCATAATTCTAGTATCTGATTAGTACCAAGCAAAAATGGTAGATACTAGATACTAATCTCTGAAGACTGGAATAGTAAATTGAAATTACTCCAACTCAAAAATAGTAAAAAGTGATTAGTCAAAGATTCAGTCTAAGGTCATCAGTATCTAGAGTCTACATGTACAATTGGGTCTCATAATAAGATCCTCCATCAGTCGCATGAAGTGCTAAAAATTGAATGCCGTCTTAGGGCTAAGGCCCTTGAGGAGGGTCAGGTGCAAGTGGCTTAGATATACTACTTGTGGATATCCTCCCTAATCGCTCCGTCCAAGTCCTGTTAAGGGGGTAGGAGCTGACCTGTAGCATCCAAAATATACATAAAAGGGAGGGGGGGAGCGAGCAGTTGATCTGTAGAAATGGCCATCAACTGAAGCAACCAGGAAGCCTCTGAGAAACAACAACTCCATGGAGGTAAGGAGGTGAAAATCTCAAGGACTGATTTCCAAATATGTTTCAGAGTTGGAACTGCTGAATGTAAGATCTAATATGTATAGGAATTGGAGAGGATTAATCTCTAATGCCTTTTGAAAATAGATTCAATAATTCAAGGATATCTGCTTGTAAAATCAAATTCTAATCTTCCAGAATTTGGTGGAACCTAAAGGTTATCTACAGGTGTATAATAATTGAATGAGTTGGAGTACAAGGTTAATCCAGAACTGAAAGTGGGTCCAAGCATTATTACATCACGTGATTGTATCAGAAAAGGCAAACTAATAACCTACAACTTAATCTAAAGCATCATACAAAGAAATCGTCGGAGGTCAGAGGATGCAGGATTTAGAGGGTAGACATTTCAGAGTTAACCTGAAAGATGTAAAATCCAGGAAGTAGAGGATTTGGAGGATTAATCTTGAACATCTCTTGAGAATATTACAAGAATTCAAGGATATTTGGTTGCTAAATCAAATTCTACTCTTGCATCATGTGATGGTACCCAAGTATTAATGAAAATGCATTTTATTAATATTCCAAGCTAAAGCAGAAAAAAATTGAATCAACATAAAATTTATAGGAAAAAAAATTTGCAACAAATGTACCTGAATCCAATCACAATGCGTGGAACCCCAGCTAAAAACGATTGAATCTGAAAAATGAAATAAAGACACAATCATTAAAAAAAATAGAAAAGGGTCCTCCTGAAGACCAAAAGTAAATGACAACTAAGCAGTTCATTTAGTTTCATCCCTTCCTCAACTTCACGAGAATAAACCACAAATTCAATCAGAAATAAGACTACCTTCAATGGCATATTGTCAGAGTCCTATAATGATATGGGCCCTGAACATTACATTTTAACCCCGACACCAAAAGAAATGAAGGCATATTCTCTTGAGAGATATATGACATATAGAACACATGGCCTTGATTCCACATAGAACATAACTCTTCACATTACTGGATAAAACAGTGACTATGGCAGCTAACAGATAGAAGGAACTTATAATATGTCTTCCATTAATAAACGAGGAAAATATGTTAAGAGAAAACAGTTGTTGGGTAACATTATTCTGGTCAAGGAAGCAATACTTCTAAGTATGATGTCCAAAATTCTTAAAAAATTGTTCAGTTAGACATAGGCAGTGCAATAAAGATTTTCCTGTGCATATATTGAGTAAATTCATGTTCATTAGCAAGCGGATTGATCAAGGTCTGTATAGATACCATTTAGTTCTTGGTTTTGGTTATTGGCTTTCCAACTCGCTTATAAAGACTCCAGATGTCTGAGACATAGGGGTTTCTTGTCTCCAACCCTGTATTTTCTTATGCTTACAACCCTAGTAACCAAATTTGGTTGTATGGCAACTTCCTATGTGAAAAATACAGCAGAAATATGATTCAGCCATATTTTTCCTGTGGAGAATGATCAGCAACTCAGCATATCATTGACTGAATTGTATCTGTATCCATGCCATATGGTTCATGTAAAAATACATTAAGTTCTACAGATTGAAAGAAATAAAATGTCAATTAAAAGAGGAGGTAAGAATAAGGACGAAAGTTTGACGGTTTGTAATTTATAGCATAAAATATACTTACTTTTTTTCTATGATTTTTAATCAATGGAACCCATCGTTTTATGGGCAGTAAATCTGAAAATAAGCTCAACCCACCCAATAGTTTTGCTGGTACCTTGCTAACCCCATACAATAATCTGCCAAAATTTTACACCAAATCAATAGCCACATCCAGCAAACCCCACATAGGGGAAGAGAAAGCCCAACAGGATTTGAGGATGGATCATTGTCACAACAACCACTCCAAGTTGCCACTACACGACAGCCAAACAGACTATAATTCTATATGTTTGAATTTTCTTAAATTTTAAAAATTGCATATTTTGGTATGTTGAGAGATGTACATTCCTCTCAGGGTCATACTGAACCTTTTCATATATATAGTGCAGTACCGGATTCATATCTGTATCCAGAAACTATGTTTCAAATCCTACACCAAAGCCTAAATAAGTTGGAATGAGGTTGTTAAAGATTCAGTTTTACTCTGGAAAATATATTAATCATGCTCAATTCATTTACAATACCAAGATAGTTGGGACAGCCTCAGTGAAAATATCTAAGAAAGTTAAAAGAATTTCAGATGCTTACTTTGTAGCCACAAGTGGGAAGCTGAATGAAATCAAGCGCAAGTCAACACCATTCATTGCAGCAAAAACACGATGAAGTAAGATTTGCAGCTTTGGAATTAAGAAAAAAAAATTCAGAAAACCTACTCACTTCTAGTTGTACCAATCTTGATTAAAAGATTTAAGGAAAATGATTGTGTGATATTCCTAATGGAAATATTAAGTGAATAACAGAAACATGCACTATAACAACAACTAGGAAACCAATACAATCACAGAAAATCAAAACACAAGGAAATGCACCAAAACTCTCAGCCATTTTATTTATTTCTGAGCAAAATGGAGTACAAATGAGTATGGAAAGTGGAACACGGGCTTGCTACAGCAAGCTAGGCAAAACCAGTTCAGAATTGTGATGCCCAAGTGCTCAAATGACTCCACCAAAAACCTCTGCGCTAACCCAGAAAATTATTGTCGCTGCTGCTGAAAGGAGATGGAAATTCAGCCCTCAGATATACTCAGAAAATTCTAAAATTTTAGCCAGCACCTCTCCTCAATAAGCCCAACCAAAACCAGAAATATCTCACAAACCCAAGTGGTGGAAATGGTCACAGACAGAACTGCGCCCTCCTCCAGTAATTTGTGTTGTTGGCCACTGACTGGAACACTGATTTTTGTCAAAAATACTGCCCAAAAAATTCTGTGAAATTAACCTCGGACTCCTCTCACCAAACCCACAATAACCTAGAAAGTGTTTGGAAACCCTCTTCGCTGAAGCTTTTGCTGCGCTGCTCCCTCTATCGCCAACAAATTTTGATCTGGAAATCCCACCTTTCTGACGACTCAGTCAGAGAGAGATTTACCACGAAAATCTTGCCCTCCTGGCCTGACTGCGCAAACCCTCAAGGGTTCAAATTGTTGCCTTTGCAGAAATTTCGAACTCCCTTTCTCCTTCAGTGTTGGGCTCTTCCAGCACTGTTCTCTTGTTTCACTTGCAGCTTTGATACCATGTGAAAATTTGGATGCCCAAATTTCTTCTGAAGCAACTGATTAAGTTTCTCCTACTTGTTAATTTTTTAATCAAGTTACTTACTGTTTCCTACAGTAAATATCGAAACTAATACACTGCAGTGTACACCATTTAAATTATAAGTGGAAACAAGGAACTGAACAAGAAAGAGATACAACACATTTAAGCAGTTATTTTTGGACAAATGTCCCCGGAAAAGCCCAATGTGAGAAAACCGGTGTAGTAGCTCTGAGGGTTTTATTATTATGTAGTATTAATTTCTGAATGCAATCTCTGGATGCCTTCCTGGCAATCCAGTTACAAAGAATATCACTGACAGAGAGATAAGTGAGGTTAGCTCACTCTATCACTGGAAATCTTGGTCGATCCAGCCACTGAATGACTAGCCCTTCGTTGCCTCTGCATTGATTTTGTGGAATTACTGCATCATTCCAGCGTCACACTGTCTAGGGTTTGCGTCACTCCTCTCACCTGATCGATTTGCCTCTGAGATTCTAACTTCTGCCTTGCCGATCTCACACCCCGGCTTCCAGCTACAGAAATAGATCTCCTCAACAAATTTTCGGACTTCGTCAAGGCTCTGTGTTGCCTCTGCGTCAGCTTACGTCGCGTCTGCATTAGCCTCACTGGCTCTACACTGCCTCTGCTAGATCTCTCTCTCTTCTCTGTTGAGTATTCTTCGACCGCAAAAGATTTCCCTACAGATATTATCCCTAACCCTCACTGCAAAATATCACTATCGAAAATCTTTCTGGCAGTTGCTTTGCTTCATAAAATCAAACTTTTGATCTCCCCTTTGTGTGTTCTCCAAGTGCCGCTCAAGCCTTTTCCTCTATTTTTTGTTGGATAGCCAACGGCCCACATTAACTTCTAATCAATGGCTTAGATCATTTTGGCTTGATCCTCGTCTTCTTCTAGAACCTACATCCACATTTTAAATTAATACCAATTAATTATTTTAACTTCCTAAGTTTAGACTTAAGGTCCCATTAAAAATAATTAATTATTTTAATAAAACTGTCTCCAGGTGGAATTTCCCAAAACGATTTCTGGGTATTGGAGAATGCATGTGTCTAAGCCTCCCTACAAGTTTTGGGATTTAGAGCACATCTAATGCTACCAGAAATCAACAAAAATCCACTCCAAATTTCTCCCAACTCCTAAGAGAAATTTCCGCTCATCACCCAATGAATTTCCAGCTCCCAAACTCCCAACAAAAGCAACTCCCAATCTAGTGCAAAAATGCCCAAACTGCCCTTGCGCAAGCCCTCAATTCTCGCTGCTTCTCTCCCAAAATGTGGTTGAACTAACCCTGGAAATTCTACTAAAATTTATGTTATGTCCGATGATGGATTGTCTACAATTTCCCTCCCTTCGACAACCTAATTCATTGCTCCAATTCAGCCCCATGAGTTGCCTCTGTGCTCTTGCAGAAAGCATGCCTTGGCTGAAGAAAACCATGCGATTTTCTCCTCCAAATGCCCGAAACCAATCACCAATTGCTCTCCTAGGGTGACACTCAAGGTTCACCGAAGGAAGAGTTGGAATCTCCACCTAGAAACTCCTTGTGCTAAGCGACACTAGTATTCTTAGCTAAGCAAATCAAGAGTACTCTAATTCATAAATTCAATTTGTCAAAAGCCCCAAAATGATGCCTCTTCATTTTATTTATCTTTGTAGCCCCTCTCTCTCATTCGGGGTCCACTAAGTCCACCTCCTTCGTTGACTTTTCCTCCCCAACAAATTTCCTTCCAAGGGGCTCAAATTTCCCTCCTTTAAGTGGCCCCTACACTCCACCAACAGCTTAATATTCCTTCTCCTCTAATGTTTTGCAATATTTTCTCTCCAAAATAAAGTGTGTCTTCACAACCCACCTTTCCAAAGCTTTCATGCCTTAGCAAATTGACTCGTGGAGACATTACATATCATTTCTCCTATTCTCCTAAGCCCTCAAGTCTCCCATACCACAAATGCCTCCAATGCCCGCATTGCAAAAGTGTGATATGGTTAGCACCACCCCAAGGATCATGTTGACCTTAGATGAAAAATCAAAATTAGGGGTATTTCAAATTGGTTACGTCTACTATAGAAAATGAAGATTAAAAAATGATTGGACTTTTAGAAGCTAAATTTCAATAGTTGACTAATGTAAAATATGTCCTTCGGGCAACACCTAATTTTAGTCTCTCTTATCTATAGTATCAGTTCTTGAAAAATAACCTTGAAGGATTTTCATTGAAATGGAGGTAAATCAATTACCACAATTCTCTTAATCAATGTAGAAAAATGTTTGTACCACTAAAAATCTAGAAATGCTAGATGTTATAATTATAAATCTCCTTAATCAAATCCTAAAAACAAGGTTGGTTTCGGAGACTAAGTTTCCTTTAAAACATCTTTAGCAAAGGTTTCTTCTGGAGAAAACATATAACGAACTCACTGAAGAGTTTTTTATTTAGGAGGAAACAAAGTCAGAAGTTGCAACTATTTGAAAAACATTATTACCAACCTTGCTTTGATAAAGAAACCTTTCAGGGCATCTTGGTGATGGGTAGTGTTACCCCTCATGTGAGGAGGGGTACATATATTTTTAATTCACATTATCATCATTGTAAGTCCAACGTCACAAGTCAAAGGCCTTGTTAAAACCTTATGGGTCTTTGTATTTAGGTGTCCTAGGCCTTTTGATGGTCAGCCATGGCCAGTCCCTTTGGGTTACATCCCTAGTTCCTTTTTTCCTGGATAGGATTAGAGGACTTCGAATGGATTTCATTAGGACTCATGGTTTGTGGGAGCCTTGGTTATGTAAGAGTGATCACTGGTGTAGAGGCCAATCCACCCCACATCAGAGTGCACCTATGTCTTACTGCATGGTTACATGTGTCATCTAGTATTAACGTGGCATTGGCCTTGTTGCAGTATTCTGCAAACAGTTCTTAGCATGAAACTCTCACAAAATAAATTGTTCACATTTCCCAACGCACTTCACGTTTCTTAATGCAAGTGGTCTTGGAAGTCAAAGTCGACTTGGTCGCAAAATGATCAGTGTGATGAGGAAATACCATGCCACATTGAATTTTTTTCCAAATATTGAAGAAAATAGTGCATGAACCCCAAATCCTTCATCTCAAACTCAGTTGCAAGATCCCTCTTCCACTCCTCAATGAGCCCCAATGAACCTACCAAGAACAAGTCATCCACATATAGGACAAGTATGAGAACATCACCCCCAACCACCAAGTAGTAGAGGTTAGTGTCTGCCTCACTCTTCACATAGCCCATGCCCTGCAAGTATCTATTGATGTGCTCATACCACGCCTTAGAAAGCCCGTACAAAGCTCTCTTCAACCTACACACGTGGGTCTCTCTAATGTGTGCCAGAAGGCCCTCCATTTGTTCAATATGCACATCCTCCAATTCACCATTCAGGAACATTGTTTTGACATCATTCTAATGTATCTTTCATCCCAACTGTGTTGCTAATGAGATCATGGCTCGTATAGAAGTGTACCTGGCCACAGGAGCAAATGTCTCATAATCTATTCCCTCCTTCTGAGTGAACCACTTGGCCACAAACCTAGCTTTATATTTCTCGATGTTGCCATTTGCACCGTGCTTGATCTTATAGATCCAACGTGATCCAACCATTGCCCTATCTATCAATCTCGGTAAAAGCTCCCAAACATCATTCTGCATGATCAAAGCAGATTCCTCAACCATTACATCCACCATACCTATTGTTGTGCAGCCTCCGAATAACTGGAAGGCTCGCTATCCACCAACTAACCAATTCCATGTAGCCAGTGTACCACTCTGGTTGTCTCCGCTCTGTCCTGCCCGTCCTAGGAGTCCCTATGAACTCTTAAGCATCTTTGAGTGTTTGTTGAACCTCCCGCTTCCTCCTACCAACAATGGGGCTTGGAATATCCACCTCCATATCCTCTTGATGCGTCTCTTGGCACTCTTGCTCCATGCTCTAAGAAGCCTCAAAAGTGCTCGCACCTGAACCCGTGCTCATACTAGTCATTGTACTCGTGCTCTGTTGTTGCCCCTAATTTTGTTTCTCTACTCTAGGAGCTTATGTTGGTTGCGCACTCTGATCTTCAATTACTAGCAACCCTCTAGACCTTTTGTATGCCTTGTCCTCCATGAACTTGAAATCCTACCTAACTATAATCCTCCTAGAACGTGGGATGAAGATCCTATACGCCTTCGAGGTTTCGTTGTAGCCAACAAAGTAACCTCGTTTTGCAGTCTGGTCTTATATCGATCGTGTGTCTCTTGGAATGTGATAGTACGCTAGGCAACCAAATATCCCAATGTGATAGACCTCTAGCTTCTTCCCTTTGAATGCCTCCTCAGGTGTCATCTTGCCAAGCGCTCTTTATGGGACCCTGTTATGGATATAAATTGTTGTATTGCATGCCACTTCCCATAAATAGGTGGGAGATCTTGGTCATACAGCATCGTTGTCGCTGCCTCCGAAATAGACTGGTTCTTCCTCTCAGCAACCCCATTTTACTTCGAGTTGTAAGGAACTGTCCACTCTCTCCTAATTCCTTGGTACAGAACTCGTGGAACTCCTTGATGGTGTACTGACCTTCGTTGTCTGACTGAAGGGTCTGGACATTTCTACTTGCCACATTCTCCACTAGAGCCTTGCACTCCTGAAAGTGACTAAAGACTTCATCCTTGGTCTTCAAGAAATAGATCCAGGTCTTCCTGGAGAAATCATCAATAAAAGTATCCAAGTATTCATACCCCGTGAGAGATTTTGTCAACATCGGTCCACATATATCTGAATGCACAAGGTCAAGTATTCCCTGTGATCTGTTGTCACTCCTTGGAAAAGTTGATTTCTCAAACTTCCCCAAAACACATCCTGTACACACATAATCGTGTTTTGTGCTCACCTTTGGAACACCTGTCACTGTCTCACAAAGTAGTCTAAGTGCTCCATGATGGTTATAGCCAATCCTCTATGTCGTAGCTCGCCCTAGTTCCTCAAACTATTGTTGCTAATTGGTGCCTTAGGAATGTCCATCTGCAGTTTGTAGAACCTGCCACTCCTCACACCAAATGTTATAAGTGATCTCCAATCCTTGTGCTTCAACAGTACTTTTGCCCCTCTAAAGATATCATTGTATCCTTTGTCTTGAAGGACTAATATGGAGATCAAGTACATCCCCAAGCCTGGCACATGCAACATGTCATGAATATGTATCTACTTGCCATTCTCCCTTTGAAATAGAACAATCCCTTTGGCAACTTGGTTGCACTTGGACTTGTTCCCCATTTTAATCTAGAACCTAATGTCCTCCTCCTTGTAACTAGAGAAGTACTCTCTAGCTCTCGTCATGTGAAATGACGCTCCACTATCTATATATACCAGACACCCTATGAATTCAAGCTAGATAGGCAAGCTATTAATGTGAATTCCTGCTCCATTCTACTAGAGAACTCATCTGCATCTGTTGAAGCTGCAACTTGCTTCTTTCCATTCTTCTTCCTCTGTGGGCAATTGCTAACATAATGGTTGAATTCATGATAGCCATAGCAATTGACCTTTGGTAGGTCGTTCTTCTCCCCTTTTGAGTTGGATCCTTTACAAAATCCCTTCTTCGCTTTTCCCTTTCTTGACAAGGTAGCATTTTCCTACTCCCTCTCAACCTTCAGTGTCTTTCTACTGCTACTGGTGTCATTGCCTAAGCTAAGCTTCAACTCCTCCTAAATGAAAACACTCCATAGGCGAACCCAATCTGGAAGTTTGTCTCGCCCAAAAATCACTTGGAAGAACAGGCTCCATTCCTTGGAAAACCCATTGAGTGCTATATGCACTAGCTCATTGTCACTAGGCTTGTCTCCAACTGCAGTTAACTCATCTCTAACAAACTGAACTTCGGTGAGGAAGGAAGTCACGTCTTCTCCTTTTTGTTGTTTGATGGTCCTCAGCTTCTCTTTGAGAATCATCTTCCTGTTCTCTGAAGGATCCTGGTACAATTTTAAAATGGCGTCCCACATCTCCTTCGATGTGCCTTTCTCTACAATATGTGGAACAATGTGGTCCTTGGTTCCATCAAGGATCATCCTCTTTGTTTTAGCATTCTTCTTTTTATAAGCAGCCAATTGTTGTGGATCTGTTGGTATGACAATCACATTCTCTGCATACTCCTTCATTCCATACTCATCCAAAAGGAATGACATCCTGGCTTTCCAAACCCCAAAGTTGGAGGCTCCATCCAACCTGTCTTGATCTCTCAAATCTGTTGCGACCATCTCTGAAAAATTTGTAAATATACCAAAACTCAAATAAACTACAGAATAAACTGAAGAACTCGAACTGGGTTAAAACCCTCGAACTTTCTCTTCATGTGCCTGTGCAGATTCTCTTTTTGCCCTCAAATCTGCATGACACACCTCCTACTAATTTGGAAAAGGGGGATTCAATAATCAAGCATGCTCTTGAAATGGATGGTGACCATAAAGAATGGAAAATATTAATGCATTCATCATAGTTAACAGATGTTATAGAATTTTAGCTTCATTGGTGATCTTATATATGACATAGACACTAAGGGATGTCGAATCACAAAATTTTGGCCTCGTCAACAACCAAGTTATTCGATAGACTATGAGCAACCCTATCAAATCTTACAAGAGTGATGTTTTTAATGTACCTTGGACAAGTAGTTTCCCATGGGTTAGTCTTTACCTAGGGAAAAGTGTCCAAAATAATTAATTTCCTAAGTGTGACTTTATAAAGTAAAAGTGACTTTATAAGTTGTAAAGTCAATGTTAAATTATAAAGTGAAAAGTGACTTTAGACATAAAGTACAATGTGGGCATTTTATTTAATGGGCGAGTTAAAAAAATAGAAAGTGAGAATTAAATGCACATTTATTCGCATCCGTTGATCTAAATGAATCTGAGCCATTAGATCTTAGGGTTGCCCAAAAGTCATTTAGGGAAACAAAAAGAGGAAAAGAAAAGATAGACTGCATTCATTTTTCATGAGCAGATTGGAGAAAAGAGGCTGAGAACTGGAGAAAAGTTCTGAAGGAAAAATTTGTTGCAGCAAGTTGAAAGAGTAATTTTTGGTTAAAGTTGGGCATGGAAATCAAGGCATAGAGACAGCATAAGGTACAGTACAAACAGCATTTAATTGAGTTGTGTGTCATTTGAGATAAGTTTTTGAAAAAAAAATTGAAAAATCCGTGCAGTCCGTACAGCGATACAGAAATCCATACAGTCTAAATGGAATTCGTATCCGTACAATACATATTTTCAGCTTCAAGTGGGCATGGAAATCGAGGCAAAGTGGGCACAATTTTCAAAGAGTTTTGCGCTGATAAGATAAGTTGTATTTTGCAGCTTTGTTTTGTCTGCAAATGTATTTTCCCTGAACTTGAGAGATAAATAAATTTGAAAAGCTCTCTAAGTTTTCCCCAGAGAAGATTTAAGGGGTTTTTCTTGGGTCTAAGTTGACCAAAAATCTGTGTGTATTTTTATGTGTTGCTGATATGTTTATGTCCATATTTATTTTCAGCATAGTCCCATGTGTTTTAATCTGAAAATTTCATTTCTAGAGTTCTATATGTTGAATGTATGTTTATGGGAAAGGGCATTTAACAAAATGGGAGTGATAAGGTGAAATTAAAATTGGGTTGGGATTGTAAAAACTCTTTTAATCATCAAATTTCAACAAAGAGCCAACACATGTATTATGTATGGGTGCAAAAAGGGGACTTCTACATTCAATACCCAACAGAAAATTTCCAACAATGGATGTCCATCACATGTGATTCTAAGATGTAGAAAGACCCATTTAACATGAATGATCTCAACTTAGTAGTAGTGGGCAGGCCCAACGTCTTCAAATTTAAACATACTTCAATGTCTTTCAACCTCACATGCCAAAGTAGCTAATTGTAACTTGAGCTTTCCAATATGTTTCAACCATATGTAAATTTTCTCAACATTTGTGTGTACATAAGATTAGGGGCAGCCAAGAAAGATAACAATGTTCTTACATGTGCCAACTGGGGCCGCTATTAAAACCCTCTTTGTCGAATGATCTGATGAATAGCATGAACGAGTGGTGCAATGTTGGCATTAAGATCAATGAGTATATGAGCCCTATCGATCTATGTATCAAAAAAGCTTGCAGTCATATAGGTAAACCTTGGCGCTTTTGCGATTTTCTTCTACATGACAATCATCCCACTACAGGAGATATCCATGACACAAACAAGCTTTCAACATATGCCTTCCATGGGTTTGACATTTCATTGTTTCAGATGGCAGCCAAACATTGAGCTAAAATCCATGGTGATGATGAATTAATTTGTTGGCTACATTGGTTTATGATTTTATGTTAGCATATTTCATTTCTCTTTGATTGCAGTATGGTAGAATTGAATAAGCTCTTTAGCATGAGCATTAGATTAGTTTAGCTCCTTTTCATTTATTGAAATTTCCTTTTTAGCGTAGTTTCAAATTTTGCGTTATGAATATCATAATATAAAAATAATAATCATAATAATAATTAATTAAATAATTAGTTACTGAAGAGACATGTCCCAAAGGACATGACTATTCATGAAGGGGCAACTTGCCTAGTATATAAGCAAGGCCCTCGTTTGTAACCAACCATATTCTTCATTCATACATTTATACAATATATTCTTTATTCGTAAAATGGATTATTTTACTATATTCCAAATATCTTGGACTATTTGACACGCGTATACGAACTTTGTTCGTTACATTGGTATCTGACCTATGTTCTCCAATCCCGACCTTTTGTGAAATTTCAAATTATTGTTACAATTACTAGTTATTATTCACCTATCTATTTAGATCATTAAAAGACTACCTTAAAATTAAAAGAGAATTACCTAAATACGATGGTAAGGACCATAAAGGCACCATTGTATGGGTAAATAAAATGGACGCCATTTTCGGAGCAAACAAGCCAATAGGTGAGCAAGAGAAGGTCATGACCGCATCCAACTACCTAGAAGCAAAAGTGTATGATTGGTTCCTATGGTGGTCTAACAAATGTGTAGCTCGTTCAATTGGCAAAATTTTAAAAACGCCATGCTAAAAAGGTTTCATGACGAAGAAGAGGATGATCGTTATGAACATAAATTATGTAAAAATAGATAATAAATAATAATCATAATAATATAAATATAATAATAAATAATAGGTAAATTAACTAATGGTTATTTAGTTAATAATGAAAAGGCATGTCCTAGAGACATGCATGTTCATGAAAGGGTACTTACCTAGCTATATATACAGGACCCTCATTCTCATTTGTAATCATCCTACATCAATTGTTTATATAATATACAATTTACAATTTCTATCCTACAATGGATATCTTTTTCTACGAAGAATTTTAAAATTCAATATTTCTGCTACATATACGACTAGTGGTCGTTACAAGGTACCCCAAGGACAAGTGAAGGTGGTTTTATCTTGGTCCTCTGGGTTGATCTGGATCTGATTATAACCATTGAATCCATCCAGGAAAGAGAAGAACTTCTTCCCTGCAAGACCATCCAAGGCTTGATCAATGGAAGGTAGAGGAAAATGGTCTTTCTTAGTGGCTTTGTTTAGCTCTCTGTAATCCACACAGATCCTCCACTTTCCATTCTTCTTTGGGACCAAAACTAAAGGGGACACCCACTCACTATCTGAGATGGGGTAAATGAACCTTGCATCCAACAACTTTTGCAATTCTTCTTTGACTATGTCTTTGAGGGTTGGGTTCATTCTCCTCTGAGGTTGGCGCACTGGTTTGCATCCTTCCTTAATGTAGATGTGGTGAGTACACACCAAAGGATGCACTCCCTTCATTTCCTTATAGCTCCAAGCAAAAGCATCCAAGTGCTCTCTCATCATGTTGCACAACTTCTCTTCCTGATGGGCTGAGAGAGGGGTTGATTTTCAATGTTTTAGATGAACCAAATTCTACCATTTTGATATGAGCAGGACTTGAGTCAACTAGGCACAAATCAGTCCAAGGGTTATCTTCAGATTTTTTCACCAGCTCATCAAGAGGCATGGTGCTCGGGCGCTAGTTCTAGAGGATTTGATCAATGAGGTCATCTTCATCAGGTTACCCCCCTCCTATAATAGCATCTAGGGTACAGATTAGGTAGGATGTGGTATGGTATACTTCATCTTCCTCCTCCTCTTCCAACTATAAGGGTAAGTCATGCTCTAGAGACGGTTGAGAAGGAGGGTACAAGACCAACTATTTGGACAAATGCCCATTCTTAATGGTCATGTTCCCAGCCTTGCAACTTATGTAAGCATCAGCAGTGGCTAGCCCTGGCCTTCCAAGGATGAGAGGATAACCATTGAATTTGGTCTTGGACTGGAGAACTAAGAAGTCAACAGGGTACTCCCAGGAATCAATAGAGACCATCGCATCCTCAAAAAATCCCTCAGGAGCTACTGTGGATTTGTCTACAAGTTTCAATATTGTTGTGGTCTTCCTTAACGATCATTGGAGATTCAATGTGAGAATGGTCTCCTTGCTCATCACATTGATGGCAGCCCCAAGATCAATCAAGGTGTGGGGGACAATGATGCCATCAATATGTGTACATCTACCACAAGATTTCTAGGGTCTAGATACTTTGGGCAAATCACTCTCCCCAGCCTTAAGTCAGACAACTATCTAATGACATTAATGGTAGGGGTGTCTTTCTTTCTCCTCCTTGGATGTTTGAAGCATTTCTCCTTGATTAGCTTGATGTAGATGGGGACATCCTTGATGGCTTGGAGGAGTTGGATTTTAACACACAAGTTTTTCAATTCTCCCAGAAGTGTACTCTCTTCTGGGGCGTGCTGACTAGGATGGATCAATCTTTCAGGAAAAGGAGGTGGATTGGCTTTAGGAACACTCTCTTCCTTTTCCTCTTCAAGCTCCTCAGGTGGAAATGGAGATTGGTTATTTGGACGCACTCTTCCAGACCTAAGGTTGATTTCTTGAATTTCCACAACATAGGCAGGCATGGTAGGATGTCTCTCCACTAGAGACCTATTGTGTTTGTTTGTTGTTCGGGTTCAGATTTGGTTGAACAGGCATCTAAGGTTGCATAGGTGGAGCAGGATGAAGGAGTTGTGGTTGAGATTGAGGTGGAGGCAGTAAGGTTGGAGGTGGGTTGAATGGAGGCCTCCAACCTTGTGATAGGGTATTCCACTAAGGATGTGGTGGAGCATATGGCTGAAATGACTGATTGGCAGGTTGGGAAGGGTATTGAGGTGCATAAGACCAAGGGGGAAGGGATGCATTCTAATTGGGATTGTAATAGGAATAGGATACCCCTTATATGCCCTGTTGATATCGTCGAGGTCCTTGAGGCCTCCTTTGATTGATATAACAGAGATTTTCAGCCCCACCTTCAGCCCCTTAGTATACAGCCTGCAATCTAGGCAAATAAGGACACTTATCTATGGAATGGCTTTCCTCACAGACTGAGTAGACCTCTATAACCAATGTCACATGGTTCTGGTTCAAATTCGAAGTCGATTACAATTAAGTTCCATTCAAGTTCCAATTTTTTGATGAGATTCGTATGAGGTTCGCTATTAGGTTTGTTCATGTATATAATTTTAAAAATATATATAAAATAATTAAAATTACATAAATCTTTTATATTCATTTATAATTAATATATATTTATAATTTTTTCATATATTATACCAATAAATTTATAATTTTCCAGAAATATAAGTTATATTAATTTATAATATTTAAAATAACAATACCCTAATTTCATTAATGTAATATAATTTAAAATATATTAAAACTAATTCTCATAAAAAATTTAAGACTTTGAGCAGCCCAGTCCAATGTATTTCTTTTCTAAGTTCCAGTAATTTGAAATTAAAAGATTTGACATGATGCCTTAGGGAATTCAAATGGCCTGTATTAAAGTCTTAAAGGCATTGCCATAAGGTTTGTATATAATTTATTATGAGATTTAATTTGTTGTTTTTCAAGCATGACCTGTGACATTAATTTTTATTCCCCCACATCTCCCTATCGGCTTGCGGCAGGTGGTTGTTTGTAATGTGGGGCCTAGCCTTAACCGTTGCAGGCTATCAAGGTAATAATAATTATAGTCTTGATAATAATAAATCACGTCTAATACTGCATACCATAATTTAATTTAATCGAAATTGGTTAAATAATGTTTTGTAAGGTTAAAGCAATTTAATTTAAATGTCGAACTCAAATAACGTTAAAGTAATTTAAGGTTAAACATCAATATATGTAATTTAACTTGAAGTATATCGATGTTTAATTTAATTTAAACATTGATATTTTCGATTAAATAATGTTTTGTAAGGTTAAAGTAATTTAATTTAGATGTCGATGTCAAATAAGGTTAAAGTAATTTAAGGTTAAACATCAATGTAGTTTAACTGGTGCCAGGAACGAAGATAAAGTCGAACCTGCTCGAACCTAAACGAACTTTAAGATTTTTTTTTAAATTCGCCGAATTTCGAACCTCAACGTTTAGGTTCGACGAACCCTGTGACACTGTCTATAACATTCAATGGACATTCATTTATGGGGTGCCTTCTAGTGCATCTAGGTAAAAATATAGCTAAGGATCTCTCTGCTTCCTCCTGCTTCCTCTTGATCTGCATGGTGTACATTTGCAGAACCCGAGATGATTAGGACTGACTTTGGTGAAGTATGTTGATAAAGTCTGAGCTGCTGAGCTGATTAGCCCTTCCTCCATAGGTCTGAGTTCATAAGTGAAGAATGTGTGGGTCTGTTCAAGCCAAAAACACTTGTCCAAGCTTGCTGACATATCACTACAGGTCCAAGTGTTTGAGCATTGTCTGAGTTGTAGTGGTGTCTGAGGGTATAACCCTGTTCTATGATACCTGTCCAAGTCTTGTCCAAGTTTTGCTGCCTATAGCTTAAGCTTGCCAAGTATGCTTGTGGTTCTATGCAAGAGATCTAACCCCTTAACACAAGATTGTCCTCCAAAGAATTTGCCCAAAATAATATTTTCCTGTTCCTCGGCCTCCTATAGATATCTCTGAAATTG
Source organism: Pinus taeda (assembly GCA_000404065.3). Lineage (NCBI taxonomy): Eukaryota > Viridiplantae > Streptophyta > Pinopsida > Pinales > Pinaceae > Pinus > Pinus taeda. The sequence continues at coordinate 181,055 of APFE031526106.1, read as the reverse complement.
CTTGACCGAAAATGATGATTTGAAATGAAGGTCTGCAGTAATATTTATATGCATTGAGTTATGAAGATGAGTGGACGTGACCCTTGGAGGGAGGCCGACATGAGAGATTATTGGAGGCAAGAAATTTGACCCCTTAATTCAAGATTGTCCTCAAAAGAATTTGCCCAAAATAATATTTTCTTGTTCCTCGGCCTCCTGTAGATATCTCTGAAATTGCTTGACCGAAAATGATGATTCGAAATGAAGGTTTGCAATAATATTTATATGCATTATGTTATGAAAATGAAGGGACGTGACCCTTGGAGGGAGGCCGACATGAGAGATAGGGTATAGGTTAGCTAGATGTCAAAAAAAAAAAATCTTCGTGACTGTTCTTGAAATAAGAGTGCCCTCAACAACTATCCACGTCATCTATGTCATCAAATCCTTCATCAAGTGTCATCAGTGGCGGACGTGGATGGGTATCAAAGGTTTGGATATCAGAAGCTTTAACATGACATAACTTACAAAACTTGCGATATAGGAAAGTTCTGATGCAGCAGATGCGATATTATATTAAAAACATTATGATAAGGCCAATCAGATCCGCAACCATATTGGAAATTGGAGATTAGGTCTTACTGGAGGTGCCATTTCAAAAGTTTCGATAAAGTGGCAGATGTGATTTGATAATTAAATCGTTAACTTAAATCAAGTCGGGTCCGCATATCGAAAATCGGAGCAAATCAGAGGTTATATGATATTACATATCAGAGATCAGAGGTTTTGAGTGGTGACACACAATAAAACGTCGATATGATATTTCTCCAATAGGGTTTTATTATATGTGTTGTGATATATTTTCATTTGTGAACTTCGGTTAAAAGGTTTCCAAATTTTATTACTCCGATAATGGATTATTATTCAAAGGCCCGATTTAACTTTGGTTTGATAAGAAGATTAAAGTCACACGATAATATATTTCATCATCAAGTGTAGTCATTCACGTATGTCATCATATGTCATTAAGTCCTCCAATAGTGCAGTATCCATCAACGGTAAGGACATCATATTGTTAGGGCAAGGGCTTGTATATTAGGCACATAATTGGCACTTAAAGATTATACATCAATCTTTTATGTATAGGGGCATCATGGGCATCTTAGGCTCCTTTATTTAGAGTAAGGACATCATCATGGTTTTTGGGGCATCTTTATCAAGAGCAAGGATATCATAACATACATGAGGTTATGACATCTTCATAAGAGCTTTCATCACTAGGGGCATCTTAGGGCAACATCACGGATCACAAGAATTTGCCATCACAAACAATGCCATAGTGACATCAATGACAACCTTGACTAACAGTCTCACCCTTTGTAATTGATGGCAATATTCTTGCCCTTCCAACATTTTCTCCCCCTTTGATATCAATGGCAAACGGTGTGCCCAAGTACTCCCCCTATCAAGCTACTTCTTGATATGCTGCTCCCATCGTATTTTCTTCATCAATGATAGTTCTTCATGATAGATATGTTGCCCCCCCTATCAACATAAATTCCTCTAGCTCAGGCAAGATTGCTTGCCTTATCTTCAACAATGGTCCATCAGATGTGTAAAGGATTATGTTCTTTAGTGGAGTTGCTCCCAAGAGATGATTTATCAAAAGATGATTGTCCATGTGTGACTCATCAAGGGTTTCATAGGGCCCTTTCATGGATATCTTCTGCAAGAATGATCAAGAATCACAAGTTCCCCCTAACTGTATGCATGGTCTCTCTTTCTTTGGCAGAATCTCACTATCAAACACTTGGAATATTACATTTGCCAAGGATGTATTCATCAAGTCAACAACATGTGTTGTTGGCTTGAGTGTTCAAGAGACTTTCGGATCCAATTTGCTTCCTTCTCCATACTTGTGTAACTTTCGTTTCTTGCTTGGTAGACATGTTTTTAGCTTGTTTAGGGACCCAAGTCAAGTTACAATCACAAGCCAAATGTCCAATGTTATGGAAATTGAAGCATTCCATCTGGTTCATGGATGAGGAATCATGACTTCTTTTTGCATAGTTGCTTCTATGGAGCTGATGAGGATCATTATATTTGTCCTTGTGGTATGCCCTACAATCCTTTGCCATGTGCCCAAAATTTGTACAAGAATAGCAATAACCAAAAAATATACTTTGATACCTGGAGGATGGAGATTGCCTTCATGTACTTCTTAAGTCATTCTGTCTTGGGATCCTTTGATCATATCCATTGCCTCTTGCATTTTTGACACCATCTGCATATCTTCTTATAATAGAGTTTCTTCCAATGTCATCTTGACCATTATCCATGTCTTTCCTAGAACTGGGGGCATCAATATTTCTTCCAGGCTTCTCCATATCCTTGTTGTTTGAAGCATTAGGGTTTACATCATTCTTGTTTGAGGGTTCACCTACATAGCCAAGACCTGATTTATCAAGAGGAGATCTTTGATGACTTAGGATGTCATCTAGGGTTTGATAGCCCTTTAGGCTCTTGTTCAGATGATCAACTTCCTTTTCAAGGATATCAGTTTCCTCTTTCATTTTCTTGCACTCTTCATCCTTCTTTGATAGACTGACCTTCTAGTTGGCATATCATGGTGTTTCTTTCCTTTTCTGAATCATCAACTTGTCCTTCTATGAGTGCCAAAGCTTCCATCACCTTCTCAGCGCCTCGTGATTGTATCTTTGCTTCTTCTAGTTGAGATCTAAGGGACGAGACCTCTTCCTTGTATTGACCAATTTCTACTTCAAGTTTGTCCAAGATCTTGCGTCTTTGTTCAAGGTGGCTTGACATTGTGTCTTCCTTTTTATTTTCTTTATCCAATTGATTTGTCATGGATATGACTTCTTCATGATATATTTTCTTGTTTTGATGGCAATCCTACTTTAGCTTGGTGAGATCCTTATCTCTTTCTTGAACCTGAAGCTTGAATAGGTCAACTTCCTTCCTTGTCTTGTCAAGGTTATGGTCACTATCTTGTAATTGCTTCTTAAGCTCCTCATTTTCCTTTTTCAAACTATTAATCTCTTCTAGGGCAGCTATAAGTTTTTCCATGAGATTTTCTTCGAAGTCTTCTTTATTTTCTTCATCTTCTAGGTCTTCTTTGGCCTTCATATCTTCACTCTTGTTTTTAGCTTCCTTAATGGGTTCTGGATTTCCTTCTTGGTTTCCATCATCTTCTTGACTAGCAGTCATGGTCAATGCTTCTTTTGAGTGAAGATCATGAAGTTTGTCTCACATATATTTTGTTGATGAACACTTTTCCACTTTGGCCTTTATAGGATTTGGTAGCCCATTCAAGATTGTCATCATCGCTCTTACGTTATACTCCTTGGATTCTCCTTCCATCATGCTTTCAGTAATCACTGATTCCCATACTTCAATGCCTTGAGCCATTAAGAAATTTCTCATTCTCATCTTCCATATATCAATGTTTCCATTGAACAATGGAACTTTCCCAATTTGAATGTCTTCAGTTTTCACAGATGAAGAAGAGACATCTTTAGAAGGATTGGAGGCTTTCTTCCTTGGCTTTTCCATTTGTGTTCTAAGGATCAACCTTCAAGTTGTTAGGCTTTGAGTGAAGGTACTGGATTTGATACCAATTAAAAAGAAATATTGATTCCCCCCCCCCCCTCTCAATATTTCCAACAAGAGTCCCATGATCCACTGTCAACCGGACACGTAGGTTTCTTTAAAACCTACTATAATGCACGCCAATCATTTTTTTGGAAGGGAATGAATAATTATATTCAAAAATATGTAGCAAAATGCGATAAATGCTAGAGAAATAAAAATGAGAACATTATGACCCCCAGACTGCTCCATCCCTTAAATATTCCAAATCAGAAGTAGGAGGAAATATCAATGGACTTTATCGAAGGATTACCTGTGTCTGATGGCAAGGATAAAATTCTCGTAGTAGTTGACAAAGTCACCAAGTATGCACACTTCATTGGAATGAGGAAATTAGACTCAACAAAACAAATCGTCGAGATATTTTGCAACAACGTTTACAAATTACAAGGGTTTCCCAAGGTCATTGTTAGCGATAGAGACGCCAAATTCAAAGGTAATTTCTGGAACGAATTTTTCAAACACATACAAACCTATCTTAACATGAGTTCAACATACCATCCTCAAACAGATGGTCAAACAGAAGTTGTCAATAAATGTTTAGAATCCTACGTACATTGTTATGCAACAGATAAACAAAATAAGTTGGCTCAATGGTTACATCTCGCCGAATGGTGGTACATTTCCACTTACCAGACTTCAGCGAAAATGACTCAATTTCAAGCTCTGTACAATTACGAACCTCCTAAATGGAAGGACCTTGCCATTATCAAAACAAAACTTCCAGCAGTTAAAGATCAGTTAGAAGAAACACAATAATTCTTCCAAGCACTAAAGGAAAATCCAAATATTGCAAAAAATCATATGAAGCAACAAGTTGACCAAAACAGAACATAAAGAGAATTTGAAGTTGGAGAATGGGTATTTGTTAAACTTCAGCCTTACAAGTAATTGTCCTTAAAACAGAAGGGAAAAAACAAATCGGCATCAAGATTCTATGGACTGTACAATATTAACATAAAGATCAGCCAAGTAGCATACAGTTTAAGCCTTCTTGATAAAAGTCGTGTTCACAATGTCTTCCATGTATCCTGCCTTAAGAAAGCACTAGGCAAACACCAAGTGGCACAGACAACACTTTCGACATTAGATGATGAAGGGAAGATCAATTTAGAACCAGAAGGTATCGTCTCCACCAGGGAAAAGAAGTTGTGATCACGAGTAATCAAAAAATACCTGCTTAAGTGGAAAAACCTACCAGAAGAAGAAAGTTCATGGGAGACAAAAGTGTTTTTTCAACAACATCCGTCATTACATATGCTTTAAGGGCAAAGCATCTTTTCGAGAGGAAGGGAATGTTATGTAAAAAAATAATAGTTTTGTAATTATAGCTTAATTAGGCAAAAGGGCATGATCAAAAGATCATGCCCTTTCACCAAGAGGCACCCAAGGCGGCATATAAACCAGTGTCCCTTCTATGTAACAATCATCATTCAAGTGTGTATATTTATATATCATTTTGTTAAGTATTGAGCTTTTACACTCCACTAATCAACTACAAACAGTGATATCTATAAACATAGCATTGGTTGTTCATTAATGAGACAGTGATATTAACTCAGTGGTATAATGGAGACATAAGTACAGTAATTTGAAATGGTGAAAATTGAACAGTATATGCACAATAGTGAATATACTTACAAATGATCTATATATTTGACAGTGGCATGTGTTTGTGACTTGAGATATAGACTTGATATATAGACTTGACAGTGACTTGAAATATAGACTTGACACAAAGACTTAACATACAAGCATATGGACCTAACAGTGATTTGACACACAAACTTAACATATATACAACAAGTGACCTCATTGCAGACATCATTGATTACACATTTGTTGAGTATTCATGTTCAATTATTGAAGCCTAAGTTTATCTACAGTATCGAAAATAATAGTGAGACAACTGAATGAATTTCATGATAACAGTTTTGGAAGTATATATATAGCACCAGTATTAGGTTCATTGGTTTGCAGTAAGAGTTTGGATTTTCATAGCTATATTTGAGCATCCATAAGACATATGTTGGTAGCCCTCCTTCAGTAGAGTTTGAGACAATTACAAAAGAGTCATAGGGATGACCTAAAGCATCTTGGATTGAGCCATTATCAGACTTTAGTACCTGATACTTACAGCATCATTAGCAACTTGGCACAGTGAATTAATTGACTGCCTCATAAGTTGTTGAATGCTTATTCATTCATGAGCAGTGCAGTGCAGCAGCAGCAGTGACAGTGTATACGCAGTGATCAGTGGACATGACAGCATTGACAGCCAGGGCTTGATGTACAGTTGTGCAATAGCTTGGTTTGATGTTGTGATTGAGCAAGAGGTTGGTTTGGATAGTTTGAAGTACGACAGTGCAGTGGTCAGATTGAGCAGTGTTGTGTAGTGAGGCTACCAGGACATGACAAATATACATACTGAGCAGAGCAGTATAATCGTCATTACAGTTGTCTTATATTAATTCAGAGCACGGGGGGATCCAGTGTGAAAATTATGAGCCGTGGTTCCCCTGTTGATTAGGGTGGCAGGGTGGTGTAAGGCAAGTGATTGGAATCACCTTCAGATTGGAGCTTGAGAATACTTCAGGGTGGCAAGGTGGTGCTAGCGCAAGTCGTAGCCTACAGTAGGGCGTTAGAGCACCTTTCAGTGGGAGTTGATAAAGCACGAAGCATTGGAGCATCCATCTGGTTGTAGCGGTATATAGGGTGTTGGAACATTTGTCAGGTTGGAGCTTAGATCTAGGGTGTTGGAGTGTCCTCTCGGTTGCAGTTGGTAAAACAGGGTGTTGGTGCGTCCTTCAGGTTGGTGCCTGTAAACCAGGGGGTTCGAGCCTCCTTCAGTCGGAGCTGAAAACTTGATGTAATTATTTTCTCTTAAAATAAGAGAACACAATTACTAAAATTCATTCAGTAGTTTTTGACCTGGAGAGTGTCTTCCACCTAAAAATCTTTGTGTCTACTATATCTATTTTTTTGCATTGTTGTATGGTGTTGTTCATTGGTTTTGTTATCTGATACTGAATAATAATAATATTGTTGAAGATTAACTAATGCTCTGAAAAGATTAATAAAGTGCTAATTGCTAAGAAAAATTGATTCAAACCCCCCCCCCCCAATCAGTGTTTCCTACAACTACTATATTCCCATTCTTTGTACCCTATTGTATTATTAATGGTAATCAATAGTTTTTAATTACCAAAAATAAACACGGCATTGACTAACATGAAGGTTGATCTTAATATTTTATCTTCTTTTTAAGATCAAAATAATCTCTTTTGCCCCCAGTAATTCTCAATCTCACTTCTCAAGTCTTGAATCAATTCATTTTCTTTTTTGATTTCCTTAGCAACAACTAAATCTCTATCTCAGCAATGTCTTCAAGGACATATCTTCTATTCATACTCAACTCACCAAGAATATTTAACCTTACAAAGCATCTAAAAGAGTGTAATTGTTTCCTCATGGTCACAATTTTGGTTAAAACCCATTGGCCACACTTACCAATCATGGGTGTTGGACAATATTTATATATAAATAAAACATTACATGTTCGCTCGTATGAAAGAGAATTACAGATATGGGGATGATAAGACAAAACAATCTTAGAAAAAACTTTCATAAAGATACGAAAATAAAGATTTAAGACATAGAAAATGTACATGCCAAAGTTATCAAACTCGACTCAGACAATGACACAACAAGGTTGAGGAGTAAGAGTTGACTTGAACAAATGAAAAACTCATGCATTGATTCAGGATATTAAAAAATTATTAGAACAGACTAAATTTAAATGAAAATATATTTTTCATTAATGTGAATTCCAATTTCCATGTGCCGCAAATTTTCAATAATAGCTCATATCAAACTACATATATGATACTATATACTACAAAACACCACAGATTCGGGGGACAAGTGTATTAGCTGTCTATCGTGAAATCAAATCATGAAAACAAGCACAATGAGTGCTTCCTTATGTTTCTTGATGTCTTTCATAGCCAAACAACCAATTCGGACTTCAGACTCGTGGGTCAAATCTGTAATTTGACTCGCGAGTGAAGCTCACCATGTCAATCTGACTTGCACTTGACATGCAAATCAAAATCACTAGTATGACTCAGGGCCATGTTAGATTAGGAAAAGCCGACAGAACTCAGTTTTCTCAGAAGATAGTAGACTCAAATGTGAAAGAGCCTGGTAATTATGGAAATAACTCTTTTGAGGGTATATGGGCAGATAGCAGACAACATTAACCGAGGCACGTGCAACAAGAAAAGGAAGCAACACCAAACTAAGCATAAAGAAATAGCTCATACTGTTCACCATATATTAAATTATAACTAACTCTTCTTTCTGAAAGAATATCATGTACCAAATGTGTCAGTCTTACCCAGTATTTCAACAGTTTGAACTTTTCAAAGTTTTGTACACTCCGTGCATCCAACTGCAAAATGAAAAATAATTGAGTGACAAAATGTCTCTGACTTTCCAAATTTTGCAAAAGAGAAAATCAACTCACAGTTCACTGAGTAAGAGCATAAGAAATGAATATACTAAAGTCTAATAAGCATTCGCCATAACTCTAGCGGACCAGAGACGGGACAATGAACAAAAAAATTCTCAGCAAACATATCCCAAAAAATCAATACCAACCAGCAAGAAAATAATGCCTCGTATCTAAAGTAAAAACAGTTTTCAAATTAAATTTATTCTGTGAAAGAAGACTCTAGTATGAAGATTGGCACACAACCACAGTCAAGCGTGATATTAACTAATGCTGTGACAGACCTTACACACACCTCACGGGAAGTTTTCAATTCAGTGTAGTACTTTTTGCCATCTCTGCTATTCTCATAGCAGTCCATTTCAGCACCCATAATGATGCGATGGGCACCTAGTTTTGTTCGAATAACAGCACAGTATTCAACATTTGCATCAACTATGCGTGAATCTTCACTTGCACCTTCATTTGGATCTGTTGTCGCAACTTGCTCAAAATAGTAGCCCCAGTATGTTCTGCATAACCCAGATAAAAATTATGTCCGATAAATCATACCATTCTGCCATCTGAAATTGATATCATGAATTGATTTTGAAAAACCATTCAAAGGCTCCAAAGAATGCAGAGCTTAGATGACTATCCACAAATTCTCATAGATGTTGCTGACCTTAGTAAAACTGGAGGTCAGTAATATTAGTGTCAAATTCTAGCTATTACTATTTGTCACAAAATTACAGTGAACATGTAGAAAAGCAATAATCTTGATTTGGGTATTCTCCACACAATAGTATATACGACAGACAAATGCATGAATGTAACTCTGGTTGATACCTTAACTAATAGCACATATACATATTACAAACTACTTAAGAATGAAGTATCACAACCACAAAGCAAAGGCAAGATGAAGTAAATAAATAACCAATATACTCACTTGCTCAGTAATTGTTCTCATGTCAAAGAGTTGTGTACAAGTTGAAAAGTTCATAGGTGTAAAGGATGGCAGGGGGGAGCTTCTTCGGAGTGATGTCTAAAACACCAGTGGGGCAAAAAGGAGTTAAAAGAATGGAAGGCTGCGCCATTCTTGACTAGCTGGAAGGATTGGTTAAGACAAAATCAAATGCTTATCGAAGAGAAAAGGATTCCATCTTTTCAGGTGGCCAGTCGAACTATAGCTCTAGGCTTTTATTAGAGCTCTAGCCTCTGCCTATAAAATGTTAGTGACTCAGAAGGCTGAAATGAAGTTGTCAGTTTTAAATATCAACTAGGAACAGACCTGGGGTTTCCTGACAGTTCTAGTCAAGGACCAAAGGGCAAAAGCAGTGCAGGCTGTCTTTTATTCCTTTCCAAAACTCATTCAATAAAGACAAAGGCAGCTCTAATAGCACTGAGGTTATTACTAAAAGCTGCTATGGAGAATAGTGGAAGGGCAATTCAGGTATATGAAAACACAACCACTGTGATTAAATGGATGAATTGATCTGGTCACCATCTTAATATCCAATTAAAAAATCTAGGCAGCCAATTATATCCATATAAAACAATTTCAAGTCATTTTCCTTCATTCATGTGTGTAGATAACAGAATTCAGAGGCAGACAGGCTCTCCAAGAATGGACATCATGTTTGCTGAAGGTAGGGTGATTCATGAAGTTTTCAGAGATGGGATCTCTTCACTCTTAGAACACACTTTCATCTGAAGCAGATCAAATGATATTTTGAAGTATGCTGGATTTGTTCTGGTCAAAGTTTATCAAATATTTTATTTTGTTCAAGAGGACCATGCCAGATGTTAATGCATTTCTCCATTAAAACAGTATCCTAAACATTTTGTCTAAATTTCTACTTGGAGACAGTAAGTGTATATTAGTGAAAAGTCTGGAAAGACCTACTTTTGGGTAGTGATAGGGTTTTTTGGAAGATTTAAATTAAGGGTAATAAGGATGATAACAGGCTTAGAACGCCCCTCACATTTTGTCTTGTAAGTGCAATAGCACAATAAGAGGGTGATTTATTTTCTTCTTAAATAGAAATAACAATTTTTTTCTTAGAAAAATAGATAAATAAGCAATATGATGATTATCATATATTTTTTATGCAAATCTGAAACAGCTGACCATTCCTACAAATTAAACAGTATTATATATTTAAGTTATATTATTATAAAAAAGATAAAGACAAGGAAATGGAAATATTCCTTCTTGATTAGGATGAAATAGTAACAGCGGTCTACAATAGAAAAAGTGTCCATAAGGCTAAAGTCCAAGTTTAACCCTTCAAACTCCAAATAAACTTCCAAAGCCAATGTTGTCCAGAAGCATTTAGCAAAAGGGGAGTCGGGTGCCAAGGGGATCATATTAGATCCCGGGAATAAGAACTTAATCACGCCTGGGGATTGAATCACGCTTCCAACAACAAGGCAGAGGTATTGTCAGCTTATCAAGGTCTTCTTCAGCTCAAGGGCAGGGGAATAAAATGTACATTTGCAATAGGGGAGTCATCTATCATAGTCTTTCACTTGCACCTCAAACAGATCTTCCAAGATGTACATATAGCACAATACATCCTCCTAATTCAAGCACTGGCAAAAGATTTTGACAAAATAAAAAATAAAAATCAGGTCCTGCGCAACCACAACTCTTGAGCAGACTACCAGGCCAGGCTGGGCGTTGAATTAGGATAAAGGGAGATTATATTAAATTGGGAGGTAATGTTTATCTATCCCCTACCATGAGAATTAATTTCCAAGCTCAAGATTATGCATCGTAAACCCAAATGTCAGATCATGCAATCAAGGAATAGGAGATAAAGCCACTGAGGAGGCGCATGCTTGATGATTACCCTTTTCATGCAATAGGTTTTACAAAGGGTTCAAGCATAAGGAACACTGTTGACTGTCGGCTATTTGTTCTATTGACTATTGAGTTGGTAGTTATAGTGGCATCTCTAGTCTTGGGGCTGTTGGTTAACTCATGTGACCGAGGTCCCTAGTTGGTAGCTTGTCCCCTCTAAAGGTTGTCTAGTAAAAAACTCCATTTATTTCAAGCGCTTTGGGCATCATTTTGTGGAGGACCTTCCTGCTGCAAGCTACAGATAACCATGTGTTATAGCCCATTTTTCCCGCTCAGAGTCAATGAGAGGAACCCTAGTTCATCATCAGACTTGTTGACCTTAATGCACCCTTTATCCTCTTTGATTAGCCATCTTCAGTAGCACAATCACTCCCACAATACTGTCATCATTTGCAAAATTGCTACCAAATAGTGCAACACCCTGTGAACATGATACCCTAGTTGCCTTTGTGCAAGGAGCGACCATGGTCAAAAGTTCTGCAGTCTTTCATTCCCAGGGAGATCAACTCAACCTAGTTGTTTATGAGTTTGCTAGACGTCAATTATTATAGAAATTTCTTAACTTCTGTTAAGTTTAGGTATGTTCTATGCTAGAGCAATTTATTTGAATTTTCACAGTTAGCAATCACATCAGCATTACGATAAACTGCAGATAGAACATAAATACAAAACGCAGAAGACAAGCCAAGACAAGAGGACACAAGATATGGCGCGAGCCAGGGACAAACCCCACAATGTGTGGGGAAACCCTTTGATCAAATCTTCTTTTATCTTCAATGTTCAGCAGAGAGAGAGAGAGAGTACATTTACAATAGAAGTCAACACTTTGACTTATCTAGATCTAGCATAGATCATTTCGTATCATGATGAGATCAGTTGAAGACATTCTGCTTCAACTGATTCTCAAGGTGACTCCTTCACCTATCATCGTTCTGCATCTCGTCCATTTGCTGCCCCTGATTGTGTAGCACCATCTTGCTTGTATCATCATAGTCATGCTGCTCATGATAACTGTGCTGCCAATACATCATGTTGTCCATGACCTTATACAACATCAAGCTGCTCATGATCTCATACATTATGTTGCCCTTGATCTCATCTATCATGCTGCCCATGATCTCTTATATTATGTTGCCCTTGATCATGTACATCATGCTTCCCTTGCTGTCCTTCTGTTGCTTCATTATTTAGTTCATATACATATCAACCAAGATTACTGGGAGACAGATCCGAACACTGTGATATCCACCGAGGCTAAATATATCGACACTGTTTGTCTCCATTGACAGGTATGCCTTTGCTGCTATGTCATCATACTACTAGCACTGCTCCAAATATGTTTGTAAGCTGCTGTTCGTGACTGTTCTGGTTAGGGCACTAGGGCAGCCCTAAACTCTTTGCACAGTCCTTGAACAGCCCTCTGGAAAACTGCAGCACACCCTTAAGAGACACCTCCTTTGCTACGCTGCTGCCCAGGGTCAATATCAGCCCTTAATCTGCCCCTATGCAAGCCTTGCTGTGGTACCAAGGTCTGTGGCCTAGCACACAGCAATCCTGTAGCCTTAGGTCCCTCAATACAGTGCCTAAACAAACAGCGTTTAGCCCTTGAGGGCTTGGCCTAGCACACCGCATACACGGCCTCCATTACAGCAACTCGGACCCTGTAAACAGTCCTTTTCCATGCTGTTCCTGCCTCCTTGTGCTGCAGCTAGGGCATGTTGTAACCCTCCTTGACTGCGGCTAGGTACAGCTAGTAAAGGCCTCCTCTATGGTGTTATTTCTCCATCCTAGGACTGTGGCTAGTCTCCTTTAGGCAGCGTATAGAAGTAGGGTCTCTTCCCTTCAATTGCTTCTAGATCATCCTCCTTAGGACTGCGTTAGGGCTTCTGCGTTTTAGGGCATCATTTGTATATAGGCCAGCGTATCCTCTATGTGACTCTCCTTCACCAAAAACCCAAGACGTGGAGAGGAGAAGATCACATGAAGAATGTGTGCACAAATGACTTCAAATCCTCTTCTATTTATACTAAAACGAAGATGATGAATAGACACGTCGGTTGGGCTTCTAGAGC
>APFE031526106.1:134185-164368 GCA_000404065.3 Pinus taeda | reverse complement strand
CATCATCATGCTGCCCATACCCATGTGCATCATCATCATCATGCTGTTCTAACAGATGTCATTCCATTACTGTTGTTCATTGTGATAGGGCTGCTACAGGTATGCCATTCTATCACCGTTGTTTATCATGCTGCCACCCATAACACCATGTCCATCATCTGTACACAGCACTACTGTATCCAATTACCAGCCTTAGCTGCTATGTCATCATACTACTAGCACTGCTCCAAATATGTTTGTAAGTTGCTGTTCGTGACTGTTTTGGTTAGGGCACTAGGGCAGCCCTAAACTCTTTGCACAGTCCTTGAACAGCCCTCTGGAAAACTGCAGCACACCCTTAAGAGACACCTCCTTTGCTACGCTGCTGCCTAGGGTCAATATCAGCCCTTAATCTGCCCCTATGCAAGCCTTGTTGTGGTACCAAGATCTGCGGCCTAGCACACAACAATCCTGTAGCCTTAGGTCCCTCAATACAGTGCCTAAACAAACAGCGTTTAGCCCTTGAGGGCTTGGCCTAGCACACCGTATACTTGGCCTCCATTACAGCAACTCGGACCCTGTAAACAGTCCTTCTTTTCCATGCTGTTCCGGCCTCCTTGTGCTGCAGCTAGGGCATGTGGTAACCCTCCTTGACTGCGGCTAGGTACAGCTAGTAAAGGCCTCCTCTATGGTGTTATTTCTCCATCCTAGGACTGTGGCTAGTCTCCTTTAGGCAGCGTATAGAAGTAGGGTCTCTTCCCTTCAATTGCTTCTAGATCATCCTCCTTAGGACTGCGTTAGGGCTTTTGCGTTTTAGGGCATCATTTGTATATAGGCCAGCGTATCCTCTATGTGACTCTCCTTCACCAAAAACCCAAGACGTGGAGAGGAGAAGATCACATGAAGAATGTGTGTACAAATGACTTCAAATCCTCTTCTATTTATACTAAAACGAAGATGATGAATAGACACATCGGTTGGGCTTCTAGAGCCTACATAAGTGCTGGTTGGCTTGATAATAATTACATAAACAAAATAAATTCATATCTGCATAAATACTTATCGGAATCGGATGATCTTTAGATCAATCCTACACCTCTCAATGAGAGGGACCCAATAAAAATATCAGCTGCCATAAATAAGCTGACCTACATGGAGTTTGGCCCTAGTTGCCAATTTTAACAAAAGGCAATGTTGCATCTACAAGGTCATCACTGCTCTCCTAAAAGTGTAAAACAGCTTGGGCATGCCGTGTAGTGGAGAGATGTAATGTGCACTCAAAGGCCTTTGTTGCTGTGTGAAGAACCACATGGAAAAACCATCTCAGGATCATGTGAAAGCCAACAATCATTAGGGATAATGATCATAGATGCATCATAGTAGACCATACTTAATTGTTAAGTGCATAATAATACATTAAACTGAGATCACCTTCAAATATCTAACTAGACCAAGTCTCGTAAAACTGTTCCCTAGTTGTGTTAGGGAATGCCTAGATGATCAATGCTACTAGGTGCTTCCAACCCCTAAGGGGAGGTGACATGTCCTAGGTTAACCCTCCAATCTATAGGTGCTTGTGATAATAAGAGCAATGGATGGGAAATAGTTCAAGGCAGGGTGCAATGGTCATGGGACCAACTGATGGAAGTCCATCATCCTGACTGTATAGATGTAAGGGAACAATCGTGGAGGCATGAGCTACCCCTTTCCTCAGTTTGTTTTTTCCACCCCTTTGGTGCACCATTTACTTCTTTTTGATAATGTTTTTATAGGAGCATAGCTTAGGTGTCCAAGCTTGCTTTTAATTATTTAGCATTTATTTAGCCCTTAATGATGAGAATTTCTAACTCATCAGGGTTGGGACATACATAGGTTTATTTATTATGTGATGGAGCATCAAGTGCTTAGGAATCGAGTGATGGCTAATGAGGGGGGTAGAGCTCATGCTAGGCTTTTGCCCACACACTAATTAATGTCCTAGCCATTTTATGCTTTTATTGTTCCATTAGATGCATCGTCCTCCAAGGCAAAGTTCCCAGCCCAAACTCAAGGATGAGGATATGAGGGTGCCAATCCAATGAACCTATGACCACAAGACCAAAGAATGGAGATGAAATATGAGGAAAGGTGGAAAATGGTAAGTATCGAAAAAAACATGGACACGCTACATCAATCCAAGTCTCCCAAGTAGTGCCTCTCCTATAACCCTAAGGCCTTAGAGGAGATCCCACTGAACTAGGGTCAAAAACTAACCTCCCTCGTAAAGTGAGAGAACATGTTGATAGTCAAGATTGGCCAATCATCTAGATCACCCCTTAATCCATGTTAGAATGCCCAAAACATTAAGTAAAAGCACATGTTTGCGAGATGGTGACCCACCTTCCTTCAAGAGGCATGCCAGATGGTGAGAGGTGTCTGACTGGTGCAAATGGTAGAGGAATATGGCATATCATCATGTACTAAAGCAAGGTAGGGCTGCTGGCTGGCTGGCTGTCCAAAGGAGGAGAAAATTTTTCTCCTATGGGGTTACCCACTTTTTGGTGTATGACACCTCAGGTGGAAAAATTAAGGTAGGCATGACAATTGTTCCCAGTTCAAGATTACCAAACTTAATGCGACTAAGACTGACAAGGCCTTTCATGTAATAATGTTATATTGCTTTGAAAATAAGCTTGAAAAGAGTGGGTTGTTTATTCTCTCACATCTTAGAGGAGAGGCCAATGTTCCAAAAGCCAAATTTCAATGAAGAGTTGTAGTAATCTTTATTTTTGATATATTCCAGAAGAGAATGCTTAACGAGGCCTACATATCCATAAGAAGCAATCACACTTATGACTGCATTGGACAATTCCTAGGCAATTTGGAAGCAAAAACTACTCCCTTCTGAGTTGATATGTGGTGCCTTGGATCAAACAAAAGCAATATTTGTTTTGAGAAAATGCAACTTATACTATTCAGAAAATCGAATATGTACAGAGAAAAGGGGCTGTCAATTTAATGCAGTCAGTGCTGCAGTAAGGTCCAAATAAACACTAACTGAAGCATTTTTGGAATATTTTACCAGTGAAAAATGTTTAGTGTTGATTTGGGCACTTGCCTTATCAGCCCACAAGTTTTGGAAAACGTAGACAACACTTACGGTTCCATCAAAAATACACCTGCAGTGCACACAAAGAATACAGAGCCAAGATTTGTATTCAGTGCCAAAGGCTAACATGGAGGGTGGGGACGAGTTCCAACCCCAAAGCAAAGCTACCCTCTATTGTATGCTTCCTTGAAACAAATATGGGAGTTTCTGCTGAACAGTTTCCAACATTGATGAGCAAACCGGCAGTCCCAGAAGATGTGGTTGTGTCTCAGCCTTGAAACAATAGGTGCACTTGTCATCGGTAAACCTACTTTGAGCAAGCCTGGACTTTCTAGGATGGCCTTGATAAAGCAAATATTCTGAGCTTACAAGAAATCCTGTAGGGTCAAATCGTTCTCATTTGGTGGATCCATATAATTCAGCATTCAATGAAGACCATCTTGCAATTAAGGCTGAGACTAGTGGGATTACCACAAACCCACCTCCAATCTCTCCAAACAGAGCCCTGCATATTGATATTCATTTTAGGCAGATCCTCATCTTTTATAAGATATTGCAATCCTAGATAGATGTTCTATCAGATGAAAATACTGCCTTAAAATGAGCAAACATTCTGCAATCTATGCAAGAACTGTGATCAACATCCCATAGGTCTCGTCATAGCCCTCTATTGTATGCTTCCTTGAAACAAATATGGGAGTTTCTGCTGAACAGTTTCCAACATTGATGAGCAAACCGGCAGTCCCAGAAGATGTGGTTGTGTCTCAGCCTTGAAACAATAGGTGCACTTGTCATCGGTAAACCTACTTTGAGCAAGCCTGGACTTTTTAGGATGGCCTTGATAAAGCAAATATTCTGAGCTTACAAGAAATCCTGTAGGGTCAAATCGTTCTCATTTGGTGGATCCATATAATTCAGCATTCAATGAAGACCATCTTGCAATTAAGGCTGAGACTAGTGGGATTACCACAAACCCACCTCCAATCTCTCCAAACAGAGCCCTGCATATTGATATTCATTTTAGGCAGATCCTCATCTTTTATAAGATATTGCAATCCTAGATAGATGTTCTATCAGATGAAAATACTGCCTTAAAATGAGCAAACATTCTGCAATCTATGCAAGAACTGTGATCAACATCCCATAGGTCTCGTCATAGAAAGATTCTCTTTCTGCTGAGCCTCTTTGCTTGAAACCTGGAAAGCTCTGCAATACTTTGCCCATGAATCATCCAGTCCTAAAATAGGTAGGTACTAACCGCTTTTGCTGCTTGAAACATTCCAAGAACAGTCATTGAACTATAAATTTCGAGGCTTAAGTAGGTCTACTGATTGCAATCCTTGCTGTATGCTTTGTCTATTTCTTAAATATCTTCTATCAAAGATTGTCAAGGAACCCTCAAAATGTTCAATCTAAATTTCAACAAGGTTTTGGCATTGAATCGCAGATGTCAATGCTTCTAAATAATCTTTATTATTGCAACTTTCAAGCCTCAGAAACATTCTTTTTTCCTGTAGAATGTCCATAATCTGTTTGCCAACCTTTTAAGAGGTGCACTCCATATTTATGGGTAGCTTTACATGAACTTATATGTTTTAATAATATTGGATGGGTCTGCCTATGAGGAAATGTACATTTTTTTATATTGCTTTTCATCCATTGCTTTATTCGTCGTTATAAGAAATGGGGTTAAGCTATCGTGTCTATATGTACGACTAACAATAAAGTGCTTTTACTTTTTTTATTAGGTGGATATATCGGTCAAGTATCTTAGCTTCTTTCTTGAGGATGATGCAGAATTGGAAAACATTAAACAAGTGAGTTACCATTTGCTATTTCGGAACTGTTAACTGTTTTATTGTTTGGAACTTTGTTTTGTTGTTGTTTTATGCAACTTGCCTCTATTTTCTCTTTACTAGTAGTAGATGAATCTGATTCTTACATTCCTATGGTAGGAAGTTTACTGTTTTCATGAAATGTTTTCACTTTTTGGTTGCCATTATCTACATCCATATAGGAATATGGAGCTGGAAGAATGCTTACTGGGGAAGTTAAAAAGCTGCTTATTGAAGTTTTGACAAACTTAGTTGAACGGCATCGTCAAGCTCGAGCTGCAGTAACAGATGAGGTAACCAGAATTTATCAAGACAATTTATGAAGTTGTGATTTGCATTTCGTCTCTAAGACTTCAGAAATGGAACCTTTTGGTTATATGTCAATTTTGTTGAGTATCTCCTCAGAGTATAGTCCAGAATCCCAGATATTTTGTTCTTCTGTTCGCTTGATAAGATTAATTGTATAAAGATAATATAGAAAATTAAGTCATAATTTGAAGTAAGACATTTAAGCTCATGAATAAAGATAAAATAATTGTCACTGATGTATAGAAGAGATTCAATTGTCAACTGATAATATAGGAAAATTTTAAAGAAGTCAGTTTGAAGTGGGTTCAACCATTGAACAATCTCGACTATCCTTAGTAGAGAACAAATCTTGCTTTTCGAAGCCAAAGATATGTTTTCAGAATGCATTTCCATAACTTCACTTTTGTGGTGTTCAAGCCCATAAATCTGATGTAATTCCTTATATTCCGTCAGTGGGTGTTTAAGAGTACGCATTAGTAAAGCTCCACAACATGGAGCCTACATTTGCTTTTTATGATGTCATAGTGTTTACAAATGAAACAGTTCATGTATGGACAACTAAGCAATCACTCACACAGAGAAAAGTTTGTCAAAAGAAGTGTGCCTCTTGTACGTCTTAGCATCTTTATTAGGAGTGTCGACTCTGATCGCAACATTTCTTTTCCAATACAATGTTCTCCATCATGAACTGGGAAAAAAAGTATCATGATGTTTCCACTACTATGATTGAAGTTATTTTCCAATACAATATTCTAACATCATGACCTTGCAAAACTAAGAATTATGGCATTTCCAGTCTCTTGGAACTAATGCTTAGTTGCAACTTAAGCCCGTGGTGATCTTCTCTGTTGTTGTTCACATAATATGTAAATAATTGCAAGCTTGCATTGTAAGAAGAGGCTTACCTTTACGTTTTTGCTATGTTTAAAATTCACAAGAGTGATTGAATTTCATTCATGGACATGGTAAGTTCCACTTAGTCCAGAGGAATGTGCTTCTCTCTGGCATGAACTTTCATTTGCTAACTATGGAAGGATTTTTTATAATCCTTTCGCTAAGGCTTGTATGCAAGAAGAGGCTTACCTTTACGTTTTTGATATGTTTAAAATTCACAAGAGTGATTGAATTTCATTCATAGACATGGTAAGTTCCACTTAGTCCAGAGGAATGTGCTTCTCTCTGGCATGAACTTTCATTTGCTAACTATGGAAGGATTTTTTATAATCCTTTCTTTAAGGCTTGTATGTGTGCGGATACTGTATGTTTTGTAATTTGATGTTCTTCATTAAATTATTTGTTGGTATTAATGAGTTTTTAATCTTGATGCAGGTGGTAGATGTATTTATGACTCCAAGGCCTCTTCCTGATATGTTTGGTTAAGGATGTTTCTCTTTCGACCATTTTTTGAGAGAATACAGAGTTTCACTTGGCGTATCTAAGTTCCAATTTTTTTTCCCTGTTGTCTCTCAATTTCATGCTATGAGATTTAAAATTGTTAGAACATAGTTAAAGGGATTGAGTTAAATTTTCCATTGTAAAACTATCACTTTGATCAAAAGGTCATTTGCTGATTTCCGTAATAAGACTGTGCACTTTGAACTGGTGAGAGATCAATTCAACCAGTCAAAATTGCACATTATTCCTGATGCCATATTGAGATGGATGTGAGAATCCCAATAGATAAGTTTTTGCATGTTTTTTATTTTGCTGTAAAAAGTTTGCCTCAAGCGCAGTCAGTTTGCAAATCAGAAGGTTTTGTAGCTATTTATGCAGTGGACAAAGATATAAGATTATATCAATTTGCTCAAGAGAGTCCATCCTTCGTATGCAAAAATATATGACGTTACACACCTAATTTTCGTTTCTTTGATATTTAAACCAAGTGATTGTAACGTTTTATTTGCTTACCCTTCCTTAGTATAAACCGTTCTAATATTTAAGCGACATCATTCAAAGAAAACCAGAGGATGGAATGGTATTTTGAAAAGATTCACCTTCTACAAAATAGCATAAGAATGGTTCTGCTTGCCTAATGGTTTTCATTGTTCCATGATTCTCGTTTCTATGGCTATTATACGTACTCATCCTTAGTAGACAATGAAATGCAATGTGTAGGCATCATGATAAATGTCTGTTTTCACAAGTCTAGCAGCCCTTTGGGTTGTGGTTCTAGTTGTCACGGTGGTTGTACGTACTGTGTAAGTGTAACAAAAACTAATTGTATGTACTTACTTTAATAGACAATGTTGAGTTTTGGTGTAGTGTTAAGATTGTTTCATGGTTCTCATTGCGATGGCTTTTGTATGTTTTCATTTAATAGACAGTGTAACACAATGTGTAATTATTTGAAGACTGATTTTCAAAAAACATTATATAGAATACTTGTTATCAAGTATTATTGTATGTACTCATGTTTAGCGGAGAATGTGATACAATAGGTTAGGAGAATGTAATAAAATGTTTAAAGTGTACTTTGATTGTAGGTATGTAATACAATTTACAAGTATGGAGAGACTAAATTTTCAATACACATTTTATAAATAAAAAAATGGTTGTTATAAAGTAGTGTTGTATGTTATCATGTGTGGTAGGAAATTTAATACAATGTTTAAGTGTAGCATAGAATAAGTTTCAAAATATAGTTTATAAAAAATGCTTGTGATCAAGTACCAAGTTTAGTGCCTTATTGGGTTTTGGTCTAATGGTCTGGGAGACCACTCTTAGTACACAATTGAGCCTTCTTTGTTGATGCCTTGAGATATTGGTTCGAGTACTATTGTTGGACCTTGCAAGTATATTAGAGAGCTATAACACCGGACACTCACTTGACTCAATAATTTTTTCTAGTGAGCTCACCCATGAAGGAGAATACGTCTTCGCACTTCACCAAACAAGATGAACACCCACTTTGCTCTAAATAAGTTGGAACTAGTGGGATGCTAGTTTAAGCAATATTAGGACACCATAAAAGGGTTGGAAGAAAAGTTCAATAAGCTAGATGAGAGGTGTGACAACTTCGAAAAAAATATGATTGACTAATTGTTGACTATGTTAGCTTGAATCATACTAGGAGAAAACCGCATGACTACACAAGCAAATTGAGCCATACCAAGAAGAAACTTCTAACTCAAGTCTATTTAGCCACCCACAACATTCATCAACTCTACACAACAATAGATCAATAGATAACATGATATGGCATTGTTCTCCTAAGGTGGACTTAAACAAGTTTGATGGTTCCAACTTGTCAAGATGGATCACTTAGAACATTACTTCAACCTCCAGGGTATTACTGATAACATGATGAAACTCAGGGTGTGATTCCTATATTTAGATAAAGAACAATGGAAATGGCATAAAAAACATATTCATGCTACATTGCCTTGCATGCTTCAAGAGGGATACTCATTATTTGGGGCAACTTACCAATTTAAACCAAATTGGCTCAATCATTGAGTTTAGAGCAGCCTTTAAGCAATTAGCCATTTGTACAAAGAACTTAACAAATTCTTTTTATAAAGAATGTTTCATTAGTGGTCTCAAGGAAGAGATTAGAGCACAAATCACAATGCAACATCCTATTACATGGTTGAAATGACTGTTAATGCACAAATAAAAAAGCAACATTCATTCTACACACTCGTTCTCTTCAAGGTAATTCAGCAAGCAAAATTCCTACTCATCCCTTTGTTGGAAAATTAACTAGGTTCGGCCTTCATAATTGTCTTTGTACTTATGTCATTATGTATTATTTATGTATCAAACCAAAGAAGAAAGAAAATATTGTTTCTCAAATCTGGGTTTCATACTCCATTTAATGGTCATTTAGGTCAAGCATGCATTTCATGCTCCTAGGGTTTGTCAAGTCAAGAAATATTTGTCATGAGTCAAACGAATTATTGTCATATGTAAAAGACCCTTTTGGACAATTTGTATTAAGAAATGCTCTTGGAAATAGAACAACATAACAATATCAATTAAAAAATTTGTTATGTTGTTTTATTTCCAAGAATGTTATTTTTGAGTTTATGTAGTCAATTTAGACTCCCAAGACCAAGTCGGCCCTACCAATGAAAGTCAACCTAGAAGAGGCCTATTCAACCCCTTGAGAAGGCTATAAAAGGGAAGAGACTTCAACTCAGTTGGAAACTAATCACAACCAAGTTCGATCTTGCGCCTAAACAAGGAGAAATCAAGAGCAAAGGACAAGGAAACAAGAAGAAAGACAAAGCGAAGGAAGATCTGAAATCCACCCTATATTTGCCCACATGTGCGAAAGTCTAGGGTTTTTGTGCAAGTTGTAGGGCCAAGAGTTGCAGGCCAAAGTTGCAGACCTAAATTGAGGGCTGAAACTTTGATTGGAGTAGAATTTGAAGAGGTTAACCTTTGTTGACTTTGTCTTGTTTGCAGGAGATCATTTGGAGCGCTGACTTGGGGCTTGAGAAGGTCTTGGATGGTCTTTGGGTATTTGAGGTCTCATTTTGATCCGATTGTATAAGAAGAGGATTGTTCGGGTTTTCCCCAATTGTGGGGTTTTGCCTTGACTTGGAGCCTATATCTTATGTTATTTGTGTTTTGTGATCTTCATGTTTTTATAATTTCTTGATGAAGAAGTAAAACAAAATCATAAAATGCTAACAAATATCACAAGTAATTATCAAGTAAAGAGAATCAACATTAATCTACAAATACCTTGATTTTCCAACATGGTATCATAGCTAAGGTCGGTGAAATGAGGCTTGAAGATCACTCTCGTTGGCATAATTAAAGATATCTCTACAACAGTTCCACCATCAAAGGCCAGAAGAAGACCTTAATATCCCCTTAATATCTTGGAAGCAACTCTCTTAATAAGTTCTAACTGCGAACTCCTGTGGGTGTTATACCTTTTACTTAAGGAGGCGAGTTTTACTGTGGAGTAATACCAATGTTGCTAGACACAAATTTGAGTTCTTCCTGTTGACAAAAATACGAGTTTTGTTGATACAAATAATCTAAGTAGTATAAGAACTAAGGTATAAGCAATGTGATAAGAAGTGAATTCCCTTGAGCCACTAGACTGAGGATGGAAGTGAAGTTTCTTGGGTTACTGTATAGTGATATAAGATATGCAAATAACAAACAACAAGAAGATAAGAATGCTTGAGATCCAAGTCACTATAGAAGTAAACATGATGCAAGAATGTGTTTGATTTGAGCTATAACGTTATGCTACACATGTACAATGATCCAAGTTACAATACGAAGTTGAAGGTCTTTTGCCATACTACTAGAATCTGAAGATTCAGTGATACAAACTAATTCTTGAAGTTAAAATAGTGATATGTGTTGTCTCTCCCAAAGGAAATACATGAATATGATACAAATTCTCTCTAAGGTCAAAATGTAGTCCATGTTGAGACCAAACTTGAAGGTCGAGATGGGTTGCTAAGAAGGTTGTAATTGATCCATCCAATGAGCAAGCATCAAGGAAGAAACATCTCTGAAGCAACCGAGACCTAGGGAGACTTGCAAAGGAAAGAGAAGAAGCTTGTTTGGGGTCATTTCTCTTGAGATTGCAAGTCGAAGCTAGGAGCAGTGATCAAAATAGAAGGTTTAGGTAGCGCAATTTTGTGCCTAGTTTAACAGTGGTTCTTCTCAAGAAACAGGCTCGAAGCTTCATATTGTTCCCTTGTTGTAGGTTGAGTCTTGTAGGGCTTGTTTTGAGGACGAAAAGAATTATTATAGGTGGTTGTAAGAGGGTCGACAGATCAACAAGTGTAGGAGCTTATAGAGGAGAAGAGGTTGCAACATTTGAGAGCAATTTTGTCCTAAAATCGAAGTTGTGACTAAAGAAACTGTCAGCTCTAATCAGAAGGTCGAGATTACAGAGGAAAGGCACAAAATCCGAGGACAAGAAGAGTAGCAGCAATTGCATAAACAAGGTGTTGTCACCTTCTGAAAACAAATTTCTAGTTGTATAAAGAAGACAAAAGAAATGAAAAGTTTGCAGCCATCTTCGAAGGCACATGAGCTCTCAAAGTAAAATCAAACCCTCTCCACTGAATAGTGCTCGGAATAAGCTTTCCAATGGTACATGGAAGTCCAAAAATGGACTTCTAGATCAAAAGTTAAAGCAGATTGAAGCTACTCTTCGAAAGCCAGAAAACAAAGAGAAAAAGACCAAGGGTAAGGCTCATCGCAAGTTGCAATTGGAGTTTCCAATTGCAACAGGGGAGGGGAGTGAGATCATCAATCAAGTGATCCCTGATATCGCAAATTGTAGATCAGAGGTCCTAGCAGTCAAGAGATATCGGAATATCAACAATCGAAGATCAAGGGTTTCAAGGTCCAGGCATATCGGCGATTGGCGAGTCCAGAGCATTGCACATCGACGATCAGTGAATCAGAGTGTCGGCGAGGTGACAAAACTAAAAAAATTGTGATATCGCGATGTTGCGATATGATAGTGTAAATCACCGGGGAAGGGCCGATTGCGATTAACAAAGAAACTTAGCGAAAAACCAAGGGCAGGCGGGCTCTTTCTCTCTCCTCCAGCAGGGCCATGTGGCAGGACACTATTGGATCTAATAGACATGTGAAGTATGGCATCATCATGATGTGGTAGTACGAAGGACATGTGGCTTGCAGATTTGGTGTTTTTAGGGGTCATAAGGGGCCAAAACAGGGTGACACGTGTTACCACTCACAAGGTGACACATGGCAAAGTATGACATCATCTCACAAATTAGCGATCAACAATCCCGGCTCATCGCAATCACAAAAGTTAGGAGGGTGCAACAAGAGGAAAATTGCGATTGTTGATCTCCGATATTTGGCTAAGCACCACGTCACTGTGCCCAGTCATATGAGAAGGAATGCAAAAAGGGACTAAACCATACGGGGCCTAAAGGGGATTGCAACTCGCTAGTTTTATAATGTTTTTTAAGTGTAAGGGGCTAATAACGAGAACCCCCGATTCAGCGATAAGACGGTATTATTGGGCATCTCAGGGCTCTGATAGTGTTTTATAGGGAGTTTGGAAGGGTGGGTGAGTCGGCAGTTGTGTTCTGAATCTGTTAGGGTTGTTTCGGGTGATTGCTCCCGCCTCCTGAAAGAGAAGAAGTGAAACTGTTAAGACCAAAAGTGACAAGGAATCGACCAAGAGAGCATGAGTCGTGATTTAGTGGAAATTTATTTGGACTAGAGGCCAGTAAAGAAGAGTGGCATGGAGATATTTATAAGACCATCATTTCAATTCACTTCTGAATTTTGTTTTGTTGTTTTTAATTGATATTGTTATGTTGTTTTATTTCCAAGAAAGGTATCTTTTTGTTGTAATAATTGGAGGCAACAGAGCCAGCACGTCGAGACAACGAGTCATGTAGGCAACGGGAAGTTCAGCCTGAGATATTTTGTAATTTTCTTGTTCCCCCTCTCCTTATAAAAGGGAGGAAGAAACACTGAGAAAAGGTTCTGAATTCTAAAGAAAAACTACATGTTATTTCTGAAACTATATGACTTCCAGGCTTGCATCTTTCAAGATATAATTGAAATAGTGGCGATTCCAACCCTTGAGTACTACAGTATGTTACCTCAAGCATGGGAGGACCAAATCTTCAGCTTTGGCGGAACATGTAGAGAAGACCAAGTATCATATATGCATTGAGGAGGCTAAAGTCATCGTAAAGATTTCTCATTTGCATCAAAAGTTTAGGGAAGCCATTGAAATTGAGAGGTCTTCTAATAACATAAATAGGGACGATGGCTCGAAAATTAGTAGTTGTTGGATTCCTGCCCTCTCTTTTTAGTTTTTCTCCTCCTCTTTGTCTGTGCTTTTTATCCCATTTCTTATTTGTTTTATGTTCTATTCCCTTTTTATTCCTCCTTTTATTTATTTTTCATTAGAGGATTACCCTCTCTTTTTATTTATTTTATTAATTTATTAGTATATATTTATTATCAGTATTTATTTATTTATTTTTACTATTATTATTATCATTATTATCATTATTATTTTTTATCTTTTTTTTATTTTTTTCTAAGAGACACCCCTCTTTTTATTTTTAAAATTTTTATTGGTATTATTACTTCTTAGTTTTTCTCCTCTTCGTCTGTGCTTTTTATCCCATTACTTATTTGTTTTATGTTCTATTCCCTTTTTATTCCTCCTTTTAATTATTTTTCATTAGAGGATTACACTCTCTTTCTATTTATTTTATTAATTTCTATTAGTAATATTATTTATTATCAATATTTATTTATTATTACTATTATTATTATCATTATTTTTTTATTTATTTTATTTATTTTATTTTTTCTAAGAGAACACCCTCTCTTTTTATTTTTAATAATTTTTATTGGTATTATTATTTATTTATTCACTTTTAAATTATTTATTTTTTTAATTTTTTTTAATTTCTATTAGTATATTATTTATTATACATTATTATGTTATATATTTTTATTTTGATTGATTTTATTATATTTATTTATTTTTTTCCTAATTAATAATTTATATCCTTGTTAAGTCAAATTTAATAAATATAATAATAAAATAAATAAGTGCATGAATAAATAAATAATTATTAGCTATTAATTATTTCAACAATTTAAATATTTCTCCTCCCCTAGTCAAATATAGCCGTTTAGTTAATAATAATATCATTATATAAACAAATAAATAATATAATTTTCCCTCCCTCGTCAAATATACCCGTTTTCTTCTAGCCATTAGGATGGCCTTTCTTCTTATTTAACCTTCTTCTGAGATCTGTCTTTTCATCTTGTCATCTTGTCATTGGTTGGTTCGAAACGTTCGACCAAATATTTTCAATGTGATTTTTTCTTGAAATCTTCTTAAATTAACAAGTAATGGATCACAGAAGCTTGAATTCGAATAAATTTTATTATGTTCACATTTCCTCTCTGATTTCATGTAATTGTAGCTTTATATATTCATTTGTATTGATTTGTTAATGCACACCATGTATGTATCTTTGAGATTATATCTTTAAAAGTGTGCTCCATGAATCACTGCATCAAATCCTCTTTCATCCATTATGTCTATCTTTAACTCAGACAAGTGTATAATTCTTGAGGTTTCAAGCTCTATGTGATGAGTTAGTCTATCTCACACTCTTTTTCATTACTCTGCGAAAGTTGATTAAACTGTAGCTCCTCAAATTACTTGGCCTCCACTAGTTTATACCTATATTCTTGTGAGTTGTATATGTGAAAGGATACCAGAAATACATGGCTTATGTCCTTGGATGAAGGAACCAACCCATATTGTTTATTGTATATTTTTATTTACGTGTGTATAAAATGTATGTGATGTCTCTGATTTCCTGAAGATCATATAAGACACATAAAATCTAGATGTTACCAGGCACTGGTCTTGTAAGCAATCTGAGGTTGTCTCTGGAAGCGACAACACAAGGTATGTTGTTCTCTTGTGTTGATGTTGCTTGTTAATGGATGTGTTGTCTTAGTGTAGGACAGATTGTTGGAGCATCTTGTGGTTGTTGAAGGGCAGCAAGTAGGCAGTCCTTGTGCCCTAAGTGCAGACTTGTAAAGGGTTATAAGTCTGCTAGGTGTTCAATACTAAGAGAGGCGGGGATTTGGAGCTTCAAGGACTGATCTTTGAAGGGCATTTGGCCAAAGTCTAAAGGGCTAGTTTTGAGCAAAAGGAGGATTCTCACAATCAAGAAGGAATGAAACCTTTGTGGATTTGCAAGTTGAAAGAAGGGCACGTTTTGGAGGACGAGTTGTCTAGTAAGCTTTCCAAATAGGGTCACATCTCTATATGGAAACTACATAGGAAAAGGGTCCTTTGGTGAGGGTTTTATATTATGTTTTGCAAGTACTAGGCAAACTCAAATATGACATTGTTTAGAGAGAAAAATTGAAGAAGCTCTTTGTCCACTAATTACAAGAGTTGGTTCACTATTGTGTGGGCAAATTTGTGAAAACCCTAAGGAAAATGAAGCAGTGGACATTCACTATCAAGCGGATTGTGCTTGGAAGACTTTATGATAGTAATCTTAGAGAAGCTAAGTCACTGATGAAAAGTAGTTTGATTGGTGCCCCAAGGAATATCAATTTGAAGCAACAAAAGCAAAAAAATAATTATAAAGGCGTTCTTCGGTAATATCATCATGACTCTCAAAGTCAGGTCCGGTCGTAATACCGAACCAAATACGACAAGTAGTTGGGTCCTGGGCCAAGCCTTGGCTGAACTTTGGAAATATTGATGCCATAATGCTGACAGTTAAAGGGTTATTTGAAGACCCTGAGTGTTGGGTATTTTGAAAAATGAGAATAGCAACTAGAGGGCAGAATTATTTGTGACTATGGAGTTGTGTTGGCTAATAGATATTGATTGGAAAGGTCAGCCAATTTGTGTTCAAAATAATGGATTGGCTAACCTTGTGATAATCAGTTTGTTGAAGAAATTGTGTGATGGACTATTTTCAAGGCAACAAGCAGTGCAGGAAGTAGTGGTGGACACAATTGAGGATACAGTACGTGAAGACCCCAAGTACATAATCGTAGATTGTTAGGAGGAAGATTTGGAGCCCTAGTTCAAGTAGTTGCAAGATGAGAAAATTGAGTGATAAGAGGGTTGGTTAAGGAAGCTACAATTACATCAGATAGTTGATGTAAGGGAAGTATGAGTACTTCTAACACAAGTTGAGGCTTGTTGATGAATTCTCCATGTTTGAGAGGGAGTGAGCATGGATTTCTCCTATCAAGTTGAGAGGGAGTAAGGTTGGACATTGGTTCTTCCTGTGTCATGTACTAGGCCAGGACTAATCATCGTAAGTCTAGTGCATGCATCATGGATAGGGAGAATGATGAATTGAATTAGCATGGTTCTCCTTGTGTCAGGTATTGTGACGAATTAGGACTGATATCCTAAGTTAAGTACATGGACATGGATAAGGAGAGTGGAGGATTGGATAAGCATCTTAGACAAACATTCCTGATTCATATACTCATATGGATTAGGATGGAGATCTTAAGTCAGGTACATGGACTTGGATAAAGAATGTTCTGATGGACAAACATTTCCTTAAGGGAAATGGTCTTGTTGAAGACATACTCTGGGTATCCTAGGTAGAGTATGTATCTAGGTGAGGTGATGTGGTGTCCCATGGAAGGCCTCCCAGCTCTGATCTTGTAGAAAGATAGTGTACTTGTCCAGGCCTTAGTAATGTGACAATGTTGGCTATGATGACACTTCGATGTTTATCAATATGGATCCCTTATGAGAATATTTCAACTTGAGATAGACATGTTAAGTCATTATGAATACCTCCCTAGTTAAGAGGGAGTGTTGGAAAAGTAACTAGGTTCGGTCTTCATAATTGTCTTTGTACTTATGTCATTATGTTTATTTTATGTATTAAGCAAAATAAAAAAGAAAATATTGTTTTTCAAGCATGGGTTTCATGCTCCATTTAATGGTCATCTAGGTCAAGCATGCATTTCATGCTCCTAGAGTTTGTCAAGTCAAGAAATATTTTTCACGAGTGAAAAGAATTACTAACATATGTAAAAGACCCTTTTGGCCAATTTTTATTAAGAAAGAAACATTCTTTTTGAGTTTATATAGTCAATTTGGACTCCTAAGGCCAAGTCATCCCTACTAGTGAAAGTCGGTCTAGAAGAGGCCTATTCGACCCCTTAACAAGGGTATAAAAGGGAGGAGACTTCGAATCCATTGGAAACTAATCACAAGCAAGTTTGATTAGCACCTAAACAAGGAGAAATCAAGAACGAAGGACAAGGAAACAATAAGAAAGACTGAGTGAAGGAAGAAGATTTGAGTTCTGGCCTATTTCTTCCCACACATGCAAAAGTCAAGGGTTTTTGTGTGAGTTGAGGGTCAAGAGTTGTAGGCCAAAGTTGCAAACCTAAATAAAGGGTCAAAACCTTGATTGGAGCATACTTTGAAAAGGTTGACCTTCATTGACTTTGTCTTGTTTGGAGGAGATCATTTGGAGAGATGACTTGGGGCTTGAGAAGGTCTTGGAGGTCTCATTCTGATATGATTCTATAAGAAGAGGATTGTTCAGGTTTTCCCTAGTTGTGGGGTTTTTCCCTAGCATGGAGCCTATATCTTGTGTTCGTTGTATGTTGTGATCTTCATGTTTTTGATAAGTGTTTGATGAAGAAGTAAATCAAAATAATAAAATGCCAACAAATATCACAAATAATTATCAAGTAAGGAGAATCAACATCAATCTACAAATGCCTTGATTTTCCAACACCCTTAAAGGTACAAAGGTTGTCTCCAACATAAATGAAACACTACCAAATATATGGATTTAGTGATTTTCTAGTGCTAATCAGGCAAGCACAATTTTCTGCAACTGATAATTACTTCCAATGATATATGATATTACCTTACCACATTCCATACTATCACTAAGCAATTAGACTACAAAAAATTCAATTGTAAATGCATTAGAGACAATGAAGATCACAGTAGCAAAGCCATGCATAGTAGACACCAAAACTTTTCCTTGGGAAACCCAAACTCGAGAGAAAACCCATCAATCTTTTCTAGGAGAAATTGCTATGTTCAGTAAAAGTACAATATGATATTTTCAAGTCAAATTTGGTCAACCCATACCAAAATCCCACACAAGTCAAACCTGGTCAAATAGGCTGAAATTCGGCCTTTTGCAATTGCCCATAAATTTGGTCAACTTGAGTCAAACAAGCCTAAATTTGGCCTCCTGCAACTACCCAGAAACTTGATCAAACTCTTCCTAGAATGACACAGCCAATGTTGGTCAAAACTTAGCTCCTCATAAATCTTTGGCCTCTTCCTCAAACTACTTCCCCACATGTGAAAGAGAGAAAATGTGAGTAATGAGTGACCAAATGGGAAATTTAAGTGTCTATTTATAGTGATTTAAGGTGCCCAAGTGACACATCCTTTTATTGGGCTGACCTGAACTTTTGGATTCAACTTGTGTAGCTAAGGAATACCTCTCGTAACTACCCAAAAATCAACACTCCCTCTTAGCTAGGGAGGTATTCACCTTAACTTCCTTATATGTCCACTTTGCTAAAAAAATTCTCCATCCCAAGAAAAGATTGAATGAGCCTAGTATGTTAATGTATCATCCACTTCATTTTCTATTCTAGAACCATGTGGAAAGCATCCTATGTCAACATCATGCAAAGTATCTAGTCACCCACTGGCTAAATACCCATTGACGACATGGTTAGTTACCCTCTGACTGGGGTAAAACAGAACTAGTCCTAGGTCACCAAATAACCAAGATGTCACTTGGAACAAGGTCAATTCTCCATGACCAAAGGTGAAACCATGGGCCAATTTACCATTCCCCCCATGTCGTCACATGGCACTTGATTGGTAAAATACTTACATGATGCTTTGGGGCACTCACTCTACCCACCAACCAAGTAACCCTTAGCAATATGGTCAAAACCTTCTGACCAAGGGAGCACTCTCGACCCTTATGCTCTCTAGGCCATTCTCCCTAGCCACATTATGTGGTACCCAGTCAATACCCTTGACCTAGGGAGAATGTATGCCTTGATGCTACAACATCAACACTCCCTTTCAGCGAGGGAAGCAGTCTCAACCACTCCAACCTTGGCCCTGAAGTTCAAACTTCATCCGGGGCAGAGGCTTTGTGATAATGTCAGCAACCTACTCGTCTATAGAAATGTATTCAAGCCTGCTCCCTTTTGTACCATGTCTCCAATGTAGTGGTACTTGATCTCAATGTGCTTCGACCTGTCATGGAAAACTAGATTTTCTAAAAGCTTCACATAGCTTT
Source organism: Pinus taeda (assembly GCA_000404065.3). Taxonomy (NCBI): domain Eukaryota; kingdom Viridiplantae; phylum Streptophyta; class Pinopsida; order Pinales; family Pinaceae; genus Pinus; species Pinus taeda. The sequence goes on along the minus strand of APFE031526106.1, from coordinate 145,352 downwards.
GGTTGTCATAATGTATCACAATTGTCTCCAACACCTGATCAGACAATCTTGTGAGTAGCTTTCGAAGTCACATTGCTTCACAACTTGGTAGGCTAGCTACAATATACCCAGTGTCTATAGTGTTTAATATGACACATGTATGCTTCCTGTGCATCTAAGATATCACAGCATAACCCAAACTGAAGAAACATCCTGATGTTCTCTTCATGTCTTAGGCACTTCTTGCCCAATCAGAATCAATGTATCCCTGCAGTTGTAGTTCACCATTTGAGACATATCTCATTCCATAATCAATTTTACCATGCAGATATCTCAACACGTGCTTTGTTGTAATCCAATGTACATGCCTCAGTTCCACAATGCACTAGCTCATAGTGTTCACCGCAAAGGAAATATCAGGTCTGGTATTAACCGGATACATCAAGGATCCGATCAATCATTGATACATAGAGGGATACACCAAATTTGAGTTGGAGTCTCTCAACTTCTTCAAATTGGTCACCATGGGAGTGGCCATGGATTTGTAGTCCATTATCCCAAATCTTTGAAGGATTGTAATAATATACTTCCCTTCACCAAGGAAGATCTCACTCATCTTCTGCCAAATTCTAATCCTAAGTAATAATGCATCAAACCTAGATCCTTCATTTCGATCTCAAAGGTCAACTCCCTCTTACATTGATCAATGATATTTTCAACACTTGTCAGAAACAAGTCATCAACATATAACAACTAGATCACAAGCTCACCTTTAACAACCTTGTAGTAAAGTCAGAATCTATGCTTGATCCCTTATTCCATAAAAGAACTTGTCCATCGACAAATGCAAATCTATGCCATTTGTCTTCCAAGGATGAAGTAGAGATTAGATTGTTTTTCAAACTTGGTACATACAACACATCCTTTATATGAATATTTCCTCCTAATTCCAATTGGAAAGATGTTTACCCAACACCTTTGACTGCATACTTGGTATTGTCACCAAGTTCCACTTTATGTGTTGACTTCCTCTCTGCCAATTATGTGAGACGGTCATGGTTACCTATCATATGTTTGGAGGCACCAAACAGATGTCACTATGGTATCCAATAATGCATAAAAGAAAAAATAATATGTATCATTTGTACTTTCATTCTTGGATCTCTTTTGATTTGGATGTTCATCATCATCAATGTATGTTGTTTAAGTATGTTGCTTTCCCTTTCTCTTAGTATCATTCATCCCTTTAGGACACTTATTTTTGTAGTGACCAAACTTGTGACAACTGAAACCTTGAATCTTTGATATATCATTCTTCTTATCCTAAACGAGAGCAAGTCTTCTACCTATATTTCTTTTATGAAATTGTCCAAAATTTCTTCTTCCTTTACCATTCTTCGTATGGGTTGCAAATGCTTGGGACTCACCATCTCGAGGTATGTGAATCTTCCCTTTTGATACTAACCTAAACTCCTCTTGGGTATAGGAAGCTCATAACTAGTCAAACTTTGGAATTTATGATCTGCCACATATGCTTAATACAAATGAATCCCATGAATCCAGAAACTCGTTAAGGTTCATAGTCACAAGTTTTGATTCATCAATATTTTCTCTAATGGCCTTGAGTTGATCTCTCAACTAAGAGATCCTCATAAAGTAGGAAGCCACATTATCTAATCTAGACATCTGAATATCACAAAGTTGATTCCTCAAAGCCATCTTTTGACCAATGTTGTTGACTGCATATAACCCTACTAGGGCATCATAAATTTTCTTTGAAGTCTCAAGTCCATAAACAAATGGAATCAAATGATCTTTGATGGATTCAACAATAATCCTCTTTGCCTTAGTTTCCATATTCTTTTGCTTGGACTTTCCCTCATCATCTTAGTTCAGTAATCTTGCCTTCCACACTCCATGACATCATTCTCTTCAAGAATGAGATCCATTCTAGTCCTCCAAGCCCTAAAATTTGTTGCAATTTCCAGCTTATCTTCAGGCTTGATAGAGGGGGGCATCTAGTCAAAGATATGGTCAAGGATCAGATTGAAAAATATGTGTCTTCAAGGGGTGATCTCAGAGGCCTTTCTTCATCAAACCTCTGATACCATGTTGATTTTCTAGTGCTAATTAGACAAGAACAATTTTATGCAACTAATAATTACTTCCAATGATATATGATATTACTTTAGCACATTCTAGATTGTCATCAAGTAATTACACTTCAGAAAATTCAATTGTAAATGGAATAGAAACAAATAACATCACAATAGAAATTCCATGCGTAATAGAAACCAAAGTTTTTCCCTAGGATACCCTAACTTGGGAGAAAACCCAACAATCTTTTCTAGGAGAAATTGTTTAGCTCAACAAAAGTACAATCTAATATTTTCAAGTCAAGTCAATGCAAACCAAAAATCCAACACAAGTGAAACCTGGTTAAACAGAACAAAAATTGGCCTTTTGCAACTACCCAAAAATTCAATCAACCTGAGTCAAACAAGATGAAATTCAACCTCCTAAAACTGCCCAAAAACTTGATCAAACTGCCCAAAAACTTGGTCAAAGTCTGCCTAGAAACTTGGTCAGATTCTGCCCAGAAATACTCATTCAACATTGGTGAATACTTGTTAAAACTCAATTGCTCAGAATTTCAGCTCCTCAAAAATCTTTGGCCTCTTCCTCAAACTGCTTCCCACGTGTGAAAGAGAGAGAATGTGTGGGTGATGAGTAAGTGATCGAGAAAGGTAAATGTCTATTTATAGTGATTTTAAGGTGCCTAAGTGGCATGTCCTTTTGTTGGGTCGAACTAAACTTTTGGGGCTGAATTAAGCAATTTAAACTCAATTTTAAATTTAATTTCCCCCCCATTTAAATTTATTTCAAGGGTCGGCTTATGTAGCTAAGGAATACTCCCTACAGCTACCCAAAAATCAACACTCCGTCTTAGCTAGGGAGGTATTCACCTTGACTTCCTCAGATGTCCACTTTGCTGAAAAAATTCTCCATTCCAAGAAAAGATTGAATGAGATTGCTATGTTAATGTATCTGTCCACTTCATGTTCTATTCTAGAACCATGTGGAAATCATCCTACATTAGCATCATGCAAAGGATTTAGTCACCCACTAGCCAAATACCCTTTGGCAATATTGTTATGTACCCCTTGACCGAGGCAAAACGAAACTTGTCCTAGGTCACCAACTAACCAAGTCATCATTTGGAACAAGGTCAATTCTCCTTGGCCAAAGGTGAAACCCTGGGCCAATTTACCATTCCCCACATGTCGTCACAAATTCTACTATAATTGTGATGGAAAATATGCTCCAAGTCATGGGTGTAAAAGACATAAATTGTTCTAAATTAATATTATTGCTTAGACCATGACAAAATACAACCACTTAAAAGATACTAGTATTACAAGTTGAATACACCAACACTCAGAAGCAGATATTGAACCATCATTTCCTCCTAAAGAACCCCTAATTTCCTTACATGCATTATCAGGCATTTCAACTCCACAAAATTGAATCTCATGGACTACATCAAGCACCGAAAAGTTATAGTCCTCATTATAGTGAAAATATTCACAATTTCATCAACAAAAGAGTTGTAGAAAAAACCCATTGTTTTCTACACTATGATAACCAAACGCTCATAAGTTAGATAATCTAGAAACTTGGAATATAAAATAATCCACTTAGGAATAATATATAAATATTGAATGTGTATGAATGATTGATATATTTGAATACAATGAGAGCCTCATATATATAGCTAGGCGGGAGTTCCCTTTCGTAAGGATCATGTCTTTTCATAGAGACATGTCCCTTCATGTATCTCTTCATTAACTATTAATTAATATAAATACTATTATTGTTATTATTTATTGATATAGTTATTTTCATAACTTCGCCTCCCCCTTTAGAAATGTTTTCTCTTCAAAGCATAATTTTTTTTATTTTGTAAGCTTGGTAGGACTACATCTTCATCATGTCCAACTTCTCACTCCGATTAGGGGGATAGCACAAGATTTGAACCCAAGACTCTTGATTTGGTGAGACTTCATTTCATGGCCATTGTCAATTAAGCTACCCCAAGCGGACCTTTAAAGCATAATTATGAAAAGGCTGGATATATATATTTTTCTTGTCAATTCTTGGAGTTGTCATCTTCAAAGATACAAGATGATATGAACTTCAAAACGTTGAATAAAATTGTTGAACTGAAAAATGGTCTGACCATCATAATTCAATCCTTTATGTAACGTTGTGCTTATAGGCTTGCCACTTTGAATTGTTATCATTAGGCTTAATAAAACTAGTATCAGAATTTTTCGAGAGACATGTCCTTCATGTGTTTCTTCATTAACTATTAATTAATATGAATATTATTATTTTTATTATTTATTGACATAGTTGTGTTCATAACATTGTCTCCCTCTTTAGAGAAGTTTATTTTTCAAAGCATAATTATGAAAACACTTGATATATATATTTTTCCTATCAATTCTTGGAGTTGTCGTCTTCAAAGATGAGACAATATGAACTTCTAAGTACTGAACAAAATTTTCGAACTAAAAAATGGTTTGACCATCATAATTCAATCCTTTGTGTAACATTTTGCTTGTAGGCTTGCCACTTTGAATTGTTATCATTAGGCTTAATAACACTAGTATTAGTATTCTTCGGGACACATGTTAATTGTTTTCCTTCTTATTAATGTTGATACCTTGACTAGTTAATGTACATGCTTTTGTTATTAGGATGTCAATGAGTTCTTATGACTTTTATTTCCTTTATCATGTTTGTGATTATTTCTTTATTTACTTTAGGTTTATGAATTCCTTCATGCATTGGCGCGTTGCTTAATTGATTGTTGGATCTTCATTGGGAATTTCCATTGTATTGCAACATAGGAGTATGTCATTACTTCAATTGGACTGAAATCCTTTTGAATCGTGATATTATATGGATTGATATTTGTTTCTTTTACTTAATTTTCAGATAAGCTTCCATTGAGTTTCTTCTTGAGAGCTTATTTTCTTGTTCTAATTTGCACTTCATAGCTTTACACTTCTAGACTTGTGTAAGTAGTTTTTTATTGAGTTTCTTCTTGAGAGCTTATTTTCTTGTTCTAATTTGCACTTCATAGCTTTACACTTCTTGACTTGTGTAAGTAGTTTTTTATTGTGATCTTTTAACCAAGAAATTTATTTGTTCATAGATAGTTTGTATTTTCTTCTGTCTCCATCCATTAACTTGAGTTCTCTTTTAAAATTAATGGGAAAGCTATAGACTACTTATCTTTTTCTTCTAAAGTTATGCCTTTAAAAAGGAAGGAAAGTAGAAAAAAATTCAATCCGTTGACCCTCTAAAATCCTCCATTTATGTCTAGGACTTTCTGCTTTTGACTTTATTCTTACCCTTCTCTATTTCCATCATATGTACATTCTTCTTCTCTAATTTGGCCTTCCATTCATAAAAATATATTGAACAATCTTTTCCCTTAATATATGTTTTCCATTGTGAGGCCAAATACTTTTTCTTTCAATTGGGACTCTGATATTGAATTCAATAGTTTGAGGATATGTGAACAGATCCCAATTTAACATATTTTTCACGTCAATTTAAAATATTCCTGCGCGATGACCATGAATGCATCGTAAGTATATGGTCATCATGCGTGAATCTTATGTCAGCGCATTTTGGATGAGGGAATCAATCTTTCAAAATGGTGACAGGGGGTTTAATTGTGCGAGGATTATGGTTTTGGTGTTGGAATTGGAGGGAACTATCGTCATGTTCGGCTGACAAACTCTGGAGAGAAATAATCTTAGAACATTCATGGCATTGACAGAATAGGGGACATGGCCCATACATTGAACTAATGTTATTAAAGAAGGATGAGTACAAGGAAATTTTGGAATGGAAGATGGCAAAGAAATAATAGCAAAAGAATTGGATTTTGAATATGAGATATGATGGCTTTTTGTTTGGGAATTTCAGGGACATCTATGACCCAATGTTCAGGAAAAGAGAGGTTTTCCCTTTTGATGCTTTGATGTTCCACATTTTGGTTTGAAGGATTTGTTAAAACAAGAGTACTGGGTTGGGGCTCCAAGATCTCCATCTACTTGAACAAGTAAATTCCAAACTGTTAGCGTTTGTTGGGAGGTTGTGATTTGGCCACGAAATTTCCATCCGTGAAAACAATATATGGAAGATGTACAAGGGACACAATCAGCGCCCAGCTCGTTGCAGAGTGCTGTTGGTCTGATTCTCTACGCTACAATTCAGGCAGCTCAATAGAAGAAAGTTTGTGAGTATTTACCTTTGGATATCTGGAGAATACACTATGGTTGGACTTTACATAGATACTTAGGCATTGTATTTACCATTTATCAATTCATGTTATAATGTTGTATGAATGTTTGACAAATTTTGGGGACTGATTCTATTTGAAGTTTTATCTCTCTCCATATTGTTATTGCAATGCCAGTTATATTATTTGAACTTCTCTCGCCTATTCTCTTTTCGGAATTAATCCCTTATCATCATGCTTCTTCTCTCGGCTGTATACATCCTAATTTGCATCTTTAGGACACGCTCTGTTCACTCTTCCCGCGGATCAGATGCCAGTCAGGACTAACTTCCCAGTAATTACTTGCTCTTCAATATTCCCGGTAGAGGGATCATGTTTACAGACACAAGGTCTATATACAATTTGGTATAAATGGACAAACTCGTTCATAGTTTCTCAGCCATGTAAGAGTTTTTCTATTAGAATGTGCTATCGATGGTGGTCATGCTGGGGTTGTTTCTGCATCTGCTGTTGTGATGGTTTAGAGTCTTGATCCTGATCTGGGTTTAGTTCTAGTGTGCTCTGGTTTTTCCAGGGAGGGGCAAACGCCCGAATCCGCAACCTCAAACTTTTCGGGATTTTTTAAATTTTAAAGTGTTATGGGTGGTACGTTGGGTTTCCTTCTCTGAGTTGACGAGTGTCCTGAACATAACACGTAGCACACTCTTTCTGACGTCTTCACATGTCCCTTTTATGTGCTATCTCTCTGTTTTCGGGTTTAAATCATCTCCGAATCCGAAGTACTTTCTTCTTGATTTGCGAGATCCAGGTTGGGTGAGGCCTGGGAACTGCCCCCTCAGCGGGAGTGACAGCGGGAGTGAGGATTATCATTTAATTCCTGCAAGGTATTATCTTGTTTGGCGGGACACCATAATACGAAGGCACTGCTCCTTTTAGTTAACAGATGGCGAGCCATATTTTCCATGCTATCGGGCCATAAATGAACGGCGGGTGTATATGCCCACCGTTCGATTTCGGCGTTAGCAAAATCGAACCGTGGACATATACATCCACCGTTCATTTATGGCCCGATAGCATGGGATTTATTGATGACCTTAACAGATTGCCAATGAACCCCTTTGCCTCTGACACTTTAGCCCACGAGGCATTCATCCAAGCCACGGTGGAAGCAGAGTCCCAGCGTCACACTATCTTGGAGATGACAAGGAACATGGCCCACTCGCCTTGGCTGACGACCCTAGGAGATGGAAGAATATGTGGGCAGATGGTGGGCATCAAATGCATGTCATACACGAGGCAAGTAAAAAAGGTGGTAGAAGACGGGGTGGCAAAAAGCAATGTGCCATCCAAATCACTGCTCCAACACCCATTCTATCATTCGGCCATGACGTTCTGCTAGACAGAGTAATTAGCCTTCAAAAGAAGGCACTGGTGGGCAAATGGTATTTCGCTGAGATTGAAGAAGCAGAGATGCGGAATTGGTTTGTGACTAAATGGAAATCCCTGTTGGGATACATACCCACGGTGGTAAGATTAATGGGAGGCTTGTACAGCTTCCATTTCCTCAGTGAGGAGGATTTACAGAAAATATTAGCACTGCCATGGGTTAAGGGTCCCTAGCTATGTACCCCTGGTATGTGGGTTTCAATCTATTGAAGCGAACACCTAAAAACAAACTCATTTGGGTTAAATTACTTAGACTTCCCTTAGAATTTTGGATTAAGGAAGTGTTCGCAGATATCGGCAATGCCATAGGAAAATTCATATATGTCAACCCACGCTGTCTGGGGGCCAGGGACAAAAGAGTTGCATGGGTCCTAATTGAAAATAATTTCGGAGAGGCTTTTCCAGACCATATTGATTTAAGATGGGAGGATAAATCTCAGGCAGCATCTGGATTTCTGGGGTATACCCTTCAGATGTCTCATTTGCCATCAAACTGGCCATCTAATGGCAAACTGCCCAAAAGAAAAAGGAGGGTGGCGTTCTTCCCAGGGACGTTACGAGACAAATCACATGAACAAGGAGGAGGCCAAGTTTGAATGTTACTACTCTCGTCATGGACAATCTGCGGTTCAGGGTGGCCATCCCCCACGTCCAGGGAACTCTAATCACTCGAATCTGTGTTTTTCTGAGCCATCACCCCATCTTGCTAATAATGGATCTTTTCCAATTTATGTTCACAACTTCCCCTCGACATCAGAACATTTTGGGTCTCATAATTCTTTTGACTCACCTCGACTGGAAAAAAAATCAGATTTTGACCACCCCTGCTCTGCCCATGATTTCGGTTCTGTCTCAAATTCCTCCTTTGGACATTCCCTCCACATCCTATGCCACATATACACAGGCACATGAACTTCCCTCCCCTACCACCCAACCTTTTCCGTCTCCAGCTAGGCCAACCTCACTGATTTCTCTAGTTTCCTCACCTAAATAACTTCGTTGATAACGACCTGGATTTCTTACTGCAGAGAAAGACACTTGACCTTCAATCTCTCACTATTCATAAATCGCATGGTTCTATGTCCCCAGTCATTATCCCATCCTCTGCTGGGAATATAATTGTAAGGAGAACACAAAACAGAGGTAGCATGCACTTTATGGGATGCCCTCGACAAACTAATACTACTCTGATAAATTCTCCGTCCCTCATTGATATTCCTACTTCATCCCCTATCTCTCCCCGGGCCCTTAGAGCATGCATGCCCTCTACTAGACCTAAAAGAATTCTATCCTTTCCATGAATATTAGGGGTTTGGGGGCCCTTCCAAAATTCCTTGCCCTCAAAGAGCTCTTTCTCTCTTCTTGTTCTAACATTATTCTCATTCAAGAATCAATGCACTCGTCTTCTCAAACTATTGAGTATTTTCGGAGGATGCTCCCTACATGGTATATTGTGGCTACTGAAGGTCTGGGGGTTTAGCATCCCTTTGGGATCTCCGATGGTCAAAACTAAAGGCTTTTTCTTGTTCTGCAAGTATATTCTTGGTAAGAAGAGTATCAGGGGAATTCGGGAGAAGACACACATTCTTAATGTATATGCCCCTTATAGGGATAGGGAGGGTTTCTGGGACAACATGGAAGCATCTGGAATTTTTCATTTGTCTTCTCTTATTTTGGCAGGAGACCTTAACTGTACTACTAGGATTGATGAGTTGTGGGGTCAATGCAAAACAATGGACAAGATGGCACAAAAACTCAGAGATATTATATTTGAACACAATCTAGTAGGCATCTGCCCAACCAAGAATGCACCTACTTGGGACAATGGAAGAAGTGGAATTAATTATATAGCGAAGATACTTGATCAATTTCTAATACATGAACATATGGTGGAAAATAGGGGAGATGTGAGATCTTGTATTGTCAATAACTACATATCAGACCATTGGCCAATTACTCTCCTTTGGCGCAATGTTGATATAAGACTTGGTCTACCTTTTAAGTTTAATAAGGTTTGGCTGGAAAACCCAGAGTTCGATTCCCTTGTCCGTGCACACTGGTCTAAAGAAAAGGATGAAATAATTGGCCTTTCCTCCATGGAAAGGATTCTATATAGGCTTTGAAACATAAAAGCAGTGGTTAAAAGATGGGAACAGAAGAAGAAGGTGAGCCTGAAACAAGAGCTAACAGAAATAGAAAAGGCCCTTAAGCCACTACATAATCTAATGGCCACACACTCCCCGTCTGCAGAAGTAAGGGAACAAATCCATTTTCTCAAAATGAAAAAGAAGAAGATACTCCAAGTTAAGGAGATCACATGGCATTTAAAGAGTAGAGCTATTTGGATCCAGGAACGAGACAAAAGCACAAAATTTTTCCACCAATACGCCAATCATAGAAGGAAATTGAACATCATTTGGGAGATATTTGATGTCGCTGGAAACTGTTACAGCAAACAATCGGAAATCTCTTCCCTTGCAGCCACACGAACATTCCTATAGAAGAATGGATTTGGAGGGTGGGGAATTGCAAGTCTGGGCGGTAAGTGAATACCCTTCAATGTTTGATGAGGAGGAGAATTTGGAGCTGTATAAGCCTATCATGGTGGAGGAAATGACCCAGGTCATAAAATCGATGAAGGGTGACAAAAGCCCGGGCCCAGATGTCTGAACAGTTGAATTCTTTGTCCACTTCCTTGATATCTTTCAAGAGGACCTTCTAAAAATGGTAGAAGAATCCAGAATTACGGCGTCTATACATCCTCATATAAATTCTACTTACATTACACTACCGAAGAAGGAAAGGGCAGCCACCTTTGTTGATTATCGTCCAATTTATCTTTGTAATCTTATTTATAAGATTATATCTAAGGCAATTGCCACCACGATTAAGGCTTCATTATCAAAATACATTTCCCCAGAACAATATGGCTTTCTAAACAACAGACAAATACATGATGTTGTGGCAGTTGCTCAAGAATGCATGCACACTATCAAGACAAAAAAGATGAATGCAACAGTTATGAAGGTGGACCTCAAAAAGGCATACGGTTGCTTAGACTGGGGATATCTGAGAATGGTTCTTCATAAAACTGGCATAAGAACAAAGCAGTTGAATGGATAATGGGATGCGTCACAACAGTCAGATATGTTGTGGTAATTAACGGTTATCCATCTTGGTTCTTTGGAGCTGGTAGGGGACTTAGACAGGGATGCTCTCTTTCTCCCCTCCTGATCATTCTTGCCATGGATTCCCTAAGCTTAAACATCAAAAAAGCAGTGACTATAGGTCAGTTTGAAGTGTTAAAAATTCGCAGTCAAAATTCTCTCTTACACAGCTTCTTTGTAGATGATATTTTGTTGATGGGAATGGTCAATAGATTCAAATGGCTCACTCTATCCCAAATTTTCAAAAATTTTG
>APFE031526106.1:74325-134165 GCA_000404065.3 Pinus taeda | reverse complement strand
GGGCTTGCACCCAGTAACCAAGACTTCCCAGGAGGTCACCCATCCCGGAACTCCTCTGGCTCAAGCGCGCTTAACTATGGAGTTTTTCCACAATCAAGCCCACTTAGCTTGCTACCCCATTTGCAAAAACCTTAGCAAGTATTGTGCCTCATGAACCATTCAAGTTAGAGATCCCTTGACTCTTTTTGAATTTAAGTATGGGGGATTACGCAGTGCATTATATTAGATATCATTTTGGGATTCAACTGCGTTAAGTAAGTCATTCAAACGTATGACCATTTCCATGAGAGGTAGTCGTAACTGGCTAATTTCTCATGATTTTTGAATAGTTCACTTAGCACTCATTGCATCGGGTGATGCTCACAGGGGTGAAGAAGTGGGATTGAAACTAGTGAAATGTGGAGAACGAATCACATAGCATCAATCATCACTTCCGGGGCTTGCACCCGGTAACCAGGACTTCCCAGGAGGACACCCATCCCAGAACTCCTCTGGCTCAAGGGTGCTTATCTGTGGAGTTTTTCCCCACAATCAAGCCCACTTAGCTTGCTACCCCATTTGCAAAACCTTAGCAAGTATTGTGCCTCATGAACCATTCAAGTAGAGATCCCTTGACTTTTTTGAATTTAAGTATGGGGGATTACGCAGTGCATTATATTAGATATCATTTTGGGATTCAACTGCGTTAGGTAAGTCATTCACGTATGACCATTTCCATGATAGGTAGTCGTAACTGACTAATTTCTCATATTTTTGAATAGTTCACTTAGCACTCATTGCATCGGGTGATGCTCACAGGGGTGAAGAAGTGGGATTGAAACTAGTGAAATGTGGAGAACGAATCACATAGCATCAATCATCACTTCCGGGGCTTGCACCCGGTAACCAAGACTTCCCAGGAGATCACCCATCCCAGAACTCCTCTGGCTCAAGCGCACTTAACTGTGGAGTTTTTCCCCACAATCAAAGCTTCAAATATCATCTGGTCAAACTGGAAAAGATCGCCAGATCGAAAAATCTTGGAGGGTGAGGTATTATAAATGTCAGACGTTTTGGCTGGGCACCGTGTTAATCTAGGTTGTCATTAATGTCAATATGGCACTAGCCGAGATGGAAAATATTGTTGAGATGCCTAGTTCCAAATGATGATGGCATAACTCTTGTTTCATAAGAATGTCATCAATTAATATGTCAAGTCACTAATGAAGAAGTCTTAAGAAGTGCCAAGTATTTAGAAGCCCTTGATGACATATGGAGGACTACATTTGATGATGTCATATTCTTGATGAATGACCACAATTGATGATGGCACTTGATGAAGTCTTGATAACATGGTTGGAGATCATTTGATAGTTGGAAGATTATTTTGGAGTTATCCTAATGATGCATTATCACTGCACTAGTATATCATGACATTGTTCATGCGTCATGCTACATGGATGTTGCACTCCTACATAATGACTCTATGATCCTATGGTAACGTTGATAACAATGGAGAAGCCAAAGAATGTAGAAGCCACGCTATCCTAAACATTCCTCATGCTATCCCAAACTTTTTATGCATAAAATTTAAGGACAGTCACAAAGAAAAATGATTTTGAACACCTTGGAGGCATCCTTTGAAAATGGATCCTAGAACATCTTAAAGAGGATGCTTTCCTCTTTCTGACGAGCCTTTATTTGCCCGGAAACTCCCAATAGTTTGTGAGATATTGAATTTTTAAGTTCATGAAATTATTCCTAACAGTGAACCAACCTACACTCAGTCATACAAGTCGGCCTCACTTCAAATTGACGTGTCCCTTCAGTTATAAAAGAAATATCTATAAATAGATGTCTAAACACTTCATTTTGATCACCAATTCAGGCAAGAGTTCAGAGATACGAAGTATAAGAGAAGACAAAAAGCCAAGGAGAACAAGGAAACTATTGTTTAGGACGAAAAAAAAGGGATAATTTTGTTTGGGCATAAAATCTTGGTCGAAGCTTTTGTATTTTCCGTGGTCGAAGCTTCTGTAGTTTTCGTGGTCGAAATTGTCGTAGTTGTCGTGGTCGAAGCTACCGTAATTGTCGTGGTTGAAGCTATCATAGTTGTCGTGCTCGAAGTTGTCGTAGTTGTTGTGGTTGAAGTTGTCGTAGTTGCCGTGGTCGAAGCTGCCATAGTTTTCATGGTTGAAGCTACCGTAGTTGCCGTGGTTGAAGTTGCCATAGTCAAAGTTGTCATAGTTATCATGGTCGAAGTGTTGATTTATTGGGATTGGACAAATAGAGCTTGTTGAAGTCTTCTCTTGAGAACAGAATAGGGCAAAGTTGGAGAACCTTGTGAAGCATCATATTGAAGATTTGTGGAGATCATTGAAGACCATGATGCATTGAATCCATTATGAAGTGACCTTGAAGAAGTTTTGTTTGGGTAACATGAAGAGCAGTGGTGACACCTTCATGTGAAGAACAAGGTTGTCATTGATGATGTGATGTAGAGACAAAGTGAAGGCATAGCTAAAGATTGATAGGGCTTGTTGAAGAAATCATTGGGAGACATGAAGTATAACCAAACATACCTTGAGAAAGTGAAGTTATAGGGTTGGAGCCCTTGGGGTTGGTGCCTCAAAATAAACAAGGTTGGTGCCTTGGAAAGTCCAAGTTGGTGCTCGGCAAATATAGTATTGGTGTCCTTGGATTTGGTGCTCCTAAACTCAAGGTTGTTGCCTTGGATAAGATAGGGTTGGAGTCCTAGAGGATCGGAGTCCTCAAGAAACCAGGTCGGAGCCTGAACCAAATATAGGGTTGGAGCCCTTGAGGTTGGTGCCTCAAAATTGACAAGATTGGAGCCTTAGAAGTCCAAGTCAGTGCTTGGCAAATACAGGTTGGAGCCTGGGAGATTGAAGATAAGTGTCTTCACCTAGGGTTGGAGCCCTACATATATTGTACTTTATTTATTGAAGAAATTAATAAAAACATTTAGTCTTATTGTTCATTTTTGTTCTAAATATAAGTGATTTATTTGGTAAAAGTAACAATTGAAAAGAAATATTGATTTTCCCCCCTCTCAGTATTTCCAACAATTGGTATCAGAGCCAATACCTTCACTCAGAGCCTAACAGCGTGAAGGTTGATCATTAGAACACGAATGACGAATCCAAGGAAGAAAGTCTCCAATCCTCCTAAAGATGTGTCTCCCTCAACCACCGAAATTGAATTCAATCAATTTGTGAAGGCTCCATTGTTCAATGGAAACTTTGATATATGGGAGGCAAGAATGAGGAATTTCTTAAAGACTCAAGGCATTGAAGTCTGGAAATCAATGATTGTTGATAGAATGATGGATGGATAATCCAAGGAACATAATACAAGAGCAATGAAAGCAATCTTGAATGGGTTACCTGATTCTATGAAGGCCAATTTTGAAAAATCTTCGTCATCAAAAGGCTTCATGATCTTCACTCAAAAGTAGCATTGACAATGATCTCTAGTCAAGAAAATGAAGGAAAACCAGAAGGAAATCCAGAGCCCATGAAGGAAGGTGAAGATAAGAGTGATAACATCAAGGCTAAAGAAAACCTAGAAGATGAAGAGAATGAAAAATATTTTGAGGAATATCTCCTCACTAAACTTATGGCTACCATGGAAGAGACTAACAATTTGAAAAAGGAAAATAAGGAACTTAAAAAAAAGTGCAAGTTGGTGACCAAGACAAGACAAGGAAGGAAGTTGACCCTGTCAAGCTTCAAGTACAAGAAAGAGATGAGAAACTCGCGAAGATTAAGGAAGAATTTCATCAAAACAAGAGAAAGCATCATGAACAAGTCATATCCATGACAAATCAATTGGATAAGGCAAAGAAACAGGAAGATACCTTGTCAAGCCACCTTGAACAAAGGCACAAAATCTTCAACAAACTTGAAGCAGAGATTGGTCAATACAAGGAAGAGGTCTCCTCCCTTAAATCTCAAGTAGAAGAAGCAAGGAAACAAGCACAAGGAGCTGAGAAGGTTAGGAAGATTTGACATTCATAGAAGGACAAGTTGATGAAGCAGAAAAGGAGAGAAACACCGTGATATACCAACTAGAAGAAAAGGAGATGACATCACCAAGTTAAAATTAGAAATCAATTCTCTTAAGGCCTAATCGTGTTAAGCAACCAAGATGATGGAAAAAATGAAGAAGCAACTAGTTATGAAAGATGAAGATTGTGAAAAGTTGAAAGGAGAAATTGTCTTTCTTAAAAAGGAAGTTGACTCGCTGAATAAGAACTTGAAAAACTCTCAAATCCTAGATGACATCTTAAATCATCAAAGGTCTCCCCTTGATAAATCAAGTCTTGGCTATGTAGGTGAATCCTCAAGCAAGAATGATGCAAACCCTAATTCTTCAAACAAAAAGGATGTGAGGAAGCCTGGAAGAAATGTTGATGCTCCCAGTTCCAGCAAATGCAAGGAGAAGAGTCAAGACAACTATGGAAGAAACCTTCCTCTAAGAAGAAATGCAGATGGTGTCAAGGATGCAAGAAGAAGTGGTTATCATCAAAGGATCCCAAGGCAAAAAGACTTCAGAAGTACATCAAGCAAACCTTCTTCTCCCAGGTACCAAAGTATATTTCTTGGTTATTTCTATTCTTGTACAAACTTTGGGCACATGGCAAAATATTGCAGGGCATATCACAAAGATAATTATAATGTTCCCCGTCAATATCCGAGAAGCGATTTTGCAAGAAGTCATGAATTCTTATTCATGAACAACATAGAGTGATTCAAGTGTCATAACATTGGACATATGGCACGTAATTGTAACTTGACTTGGGAACCTACACAAGATAGAACTATGCATACAGTTAGGCGGAGCTTATGATGATTAGGCATTCTTACAGAAGCCATCCGTGAATGAGTCTTATGAAATCCTTGATGAGCTATATGGACAATCATTCTCTGATAGATCATCTCTTAGGAGCACTCCTTGAAGAATATAATCCTTATTCATCTGATGGATTTAATTATTGAAGATCTCTCCCACTTGATCATTAGCAGGTAATCTTTCATGGGGGGGAGTTGGTTCATCACATGAAGGAATTTAAGCACATCTATCATGGACCACATTGCCAGAAATAAGAGCACCATGACATGGGGAGTAACATACCTATGAAGAACAACTATTCGTAAAGAAAAGAAGCAGCTTGACAAGAGGAGTAATTGGGCACCCCATTTTCCATTGATGTCAAAGGGGGAGAGAATGTTGAAAGGGCAAGAATATTGCCATCAATGACAAAGGGGGATATTGTTAATCTAGGTTGTCATTGATGTCAATATGGCACTAGCTGAGATGGAAAATATTTTTGAGATGCCTGGTTCAAAGTGATGATGTCATAACTCTTGTTTCATAAGAATGTCATCAATTAATATGTCAAGTCACTAATGAAGAAGTCTTAAGAAGTGCCAAGTATTTAGAAGCCCTTGATGACATATGGAGGACTACATTTGATGATGCCATATTCTTGATGAATGACCACAATTGATGATGGCACTTGATGAGGTCTTGATAACATGGTTGGAGATCATTTGATGGTTGGAAGATTATTTTGGAGTTATCCTAATGATGTTGCAACTATGACTGCACTAGTATATCATGACATTGTTCATGCGTCATGCTACATGGATGTTGCACTCCTACATAATGACTCTATGATCCTATGATGACATTGATAACAATGGAGAAGCTAAAGAATGAAGAAGCCACGCTATCCTAAACATTCATCATGTTGTCCCAAACTTTTTATGCATAAAATCTAAGGACAGTCACAAAGAAAAATTATTTTGGACACCTTGGAGGCATCCTTTCAAAATGGATCCTAGACCATCTTAAAGAGGATTTTTTCCTCTTTCTAACGAGTCTTTATTTTCCCCGAAACTCCCCATAGTTTGTGAGATATTGAATTTTTAAGTTAAGGAAATTATTCCTAACAGTGAGCCAACCTACACTCAGTCATACAAACCGGCCTCACTTCAAATAGATGTGTCCCTTCAGTTATAAACAAAATATCTATAAATTGACGTCTAAACACTTCATTTTGATTAGCAATTCAGGCAAGAATTCAGAGATACGAAGTACAAGAGAAGATAGAAGGCCAAGGAGAACAAGGAGACTATTGTTTAGGACGAAAAAAATGGATAATTTTGTTTGGACATAAAATCTTGGTCGAAGTTTCCATATTTTCCGTGGTCAAAGCTTTTGTAGTTGTTGTGGTCGAAACTGTCGTATTTGTCGTGGTCGAAGCTGTCGTAGTTTCCGTGGTCGAAGTTGTCGTAGTTGTTGTGGTTGAAGTTGTCATAGTTACCGTGGTTGAAGCTACCGTAGTTGTCATGGTTGAAGCTGTCGTAGTTGCGGTGGTTGAAGTTGGTGTAGTTGTCGTGGTTGAAGCTGTCGTGGTCGAAGTTGTCATAGTTGTTGTGGTCAAAGTGTTGATTTATTGGGATTGGACAAATAGAGCTTGTTGAAGTCTTCTCTTGAGAAAAAAATAGGGCAGAGTTGGAGAACCTTGTGAAGCAGCATATTGAAGATTTGTGGAGATCATTGAAGACCATGATGCATTGAAGCCATTATGAGGTGACCTTGAAGAATTTTTGTTTGGGTAACATGAAGAGCAGTGGTGACACCTTCATGTGAAGAACAAGGTTGTCATTGATGATGTGACGTGGAAACTAAGTGAAGGCATAGCTAAAGATGATAGGGCTTGTTGAAGAAAACATTGGGAGTCATGAAGTATAACCAAACATACCTTGACAAAGTGAAGCTATAGGGTTGGAGCCCTTGGGGTTGGTGCCTCAAAATTGACAAGGTTGGTGCCTTGGAAAGTCCAAGTTGGTGCTTGGAAAATATAGGATTGGTGTCCTTAGAGTTAGTGCTCCTAAGCTCAAGGTTGGTGCCTTGGATAAGAGAGGGTTGGAGCCTTAGAGGATCGGAGTCCTCAAGAAACCACGTCAGAACCTGAACCATATATAGGGTTGGAGCCCTTGAGGTTGGTGCCTCAAAATTGACAAGGTTGGAGCCTTGGAAGTCCAAGTCGATGCTTGGAAAATACAGAGTGGAGCCTGGGAGATTGAAGATCGGTGTCATCGCCTAGGGTTGGAGCCCTACATATATTGTACTTGATTTATTGAAGAAATTAATTAAAACATTTATTCTTATTGTTCATTTTTTGTTCTAAATATAAGTGATCTAATTGATAAAAGTAACAATTGAAAATAAATACTGATTCACCCCCCTCTCAGTATTTCCAACACGTTGTTGTTAAAATCGTTGTGGAGGGGTATTTTCAATGAAGGAATATGGGGTAAGTTGATTCGCTTCAAATACCTTAAGAATAAGGACTTTACTTGCTGGATGAGACAGGGATCTATTGGAAAAAAAATGGATCAAAGATTCGGTGCAGTTTCAACAAGGTGAAAGGAAATTTTTTACAGAACATCTCATGGCTTTTCGACACAGGAAACAGGATTATATTGGGGAAAGACCGTATAATAGGTACGAGCAGGGATCCACTTGTTTTAGCACAGTTAATAAATTGCCTAAATAGCAAAGGAATATTTGTCTAGAACCAGGTTCTCCGAGAACAGATCGGCAACATTCCAATCTGGATGGAACCCAACCAATTGAATCTCACGGGGCAATTTGAACTGGAATAGATCCAAATCATAAATTCATTGAAGAGCGTTAGCGTTTGTTATGACAACAGGGGAGATCGGATTACATGGATGGGAAAAAAGAATAAATCTGGAGAGATAGAAGTAGCGGACTACTATTTCAATATCTACATGAAGGAACTATAGATCTTTGATAGGTGTTGGTTCTATAAGTTCTGGCATACACACCTCCCTATAAAAATAATCATTTTCTTATGGCTGACATGGCTGAATAAGAACCTTACATGGGAGAATTTACAAAAGAGGAACCAACATGGACCAGGGATATGCTACCTATATAGGAAGGAAGGAGAGGATAACAGACATTTATTTCTACATTGCCCAAGTTCTATTAGTATTTGGAAGCAGTTCACTACTAACATGAAGATACCATATATCCAATTTAATACCATAAATGATTGCTTAAAATGGTGGAGGACACAATGCACCACATGGAGGACGCTCTCACTTGCTGTCTTCTGGGAAATTTGGAAATGGCGCAATCAACTTATCTTTGGAACAAAAAAGTGGAGAGAAGATATGATTTGTGATTACATAGAGCAATGGATCAATTTTGTTCAGGGGAATGGAGCCTTGTAGGAGAACAAGGAAGAGAAAAGGATGGCTTCGAGTATCACATACCCAGAAGGGTTTTTTTTATGGGGCTTCACAAAGAGGGGGATGTGTATGTGGAGTGTGGATAAAATTTTATGAATATCAAGAATTCTGGATACACTGGTATGCGGGAGAGGGATCGAGTATGAAAGCAGAAGTTATTTCCTTGTGGGGGTTAATATGGTTTACTAAATTCGTGGATATCCCACAAATACAAATCTATGGAGATTCCAGATGTATTATAGACCATATTTTGGGAAGGAATAATATATAATAGAACACCCTCCAAGGCTGGTTAAGTCGAATACAAAGGCTATGGACCACACTCCAACATTCTTCCATACAACACATCTGTCGAGACTACAACAAAAATGCAGAGGAGATGTCAAAAATGGAGCTACTGGATACACGAGATGGAATACATATTCAGATAAAATTGAGGACAAGGATGATAGAAGCAAGTAGCATCATCATGCTTGCATAATGCACTTCACAGTTTGTCTACTGAGCTACGGAATAACACAGATAAGTATTTTCTAACAAACTTTTTGAATCTACTTTTTGTATATGTTTTGTATATGGTCTATGTATTAAAAAGACATATGGATGACTACTGTATATGGAGACAAATTTAGATACAATGCTTGCAAAATAGCAATTTATGCTTCATTTTGTGATTCATATATGATAATATAAGGATTGGGAGAAGCCGTTAATAGTGGCATATAGTAAGCTTCCCAATCAGCTAGAGATACGCTGATCAATCAGGCGTATGGTGCTATTATGTAATCGTATATATGTATTGTTTTATATAAGTACTAGGCTGGGAATCTTGACTAGTTGTATGTAGAATGGAAAGATACATAGTATTGGTATGAAAAAGAATCCATGAGTTTGAATTGAAATTAGTTTTGTGATTCCGCATATCCAACCCAGTAGTCTTGATTTGGAGCTTCAGAATATCTCCCAAATTTTCATCGAAGGTGTGTACTGAAAAATTTGGAAAAAAAATTAACCAAACAAGGCCATTTGACAAAGGGGCAATGATGCCACCAACTAAAGAATCAATGAACTTGTTATGAGTTAGATCTCGAACAGTACAAAGAATGTAAGCATTAATACCTCGATGAACTAAAGCAATAATGCCTACTCAGATACATCCAAGATGGAGATACTTAGTTTGATGTCTTTGGTCCTTGACTTGAATCTGTTTACGATCAAGAAAAGAAATGATCTAGGTAGTATCACAGTTTTATTGGACTTGAGACAGATTCTTTAATGCTTACCTGACTAACAACTTCAAGTTGAAACATGCGATGATTGTCATAAACTTGGTTTGCAAAAATATTGGGAAGTTTCCAAGCGGCTTGATGTTGGGCTTCAATAAAAATGGGCAAAACGTTGGATAGCTTTAGGGACCTCAAAATTCATTTTCATTGACTTATTCCCTAAGCCAATAATTGAATGGCTTGATTTGTACCAATATATTGAAGGAATTATATATTTGTCTAAAATATTCGAGTCAATACCATAATCAATAAGAAGCTTTGAGCTTAAAAGTCTGACCTTGAATTTTGAGCCCAATAAGCACATGTTATTTTTGGTGTTGTATTGCCATTATTCTTATGGCCTTCATTCCTTCAATGTTTTGTATATGAAACAAATTGATGTTTGGATTTTCCTCTTCTAAAGGCACATCTTCTAGTGGGGAGGCCTTGATTTCTTGTCTTTCACCTTCTTCTATTTCTTGCTCTTAAAAGTTTTGCACTTTCCCCTTTAATTCTACAACTTCTCTTTTTATCCAATCGATTTCTCTTCATAGATCACTTATTGTCAGAGGCTGGAGTTTTTCATTTCTATTATGTTTAGTAAATGACCTATTATTTTCTTCAAAGGAAAAATCTACAAGAAACAACTTCTTACCAGTGGATTTTGCTACCTTATAAGTCTTCACCAAAGTTTTGAGAAAAGAATCTAGAAGAAAAACTTTCATATCACCTTCAGGAAGTGCCTTAATTTGAGAAAGCATTTGTGCATCTCCATCTTATCCTCCTTGTGCGATATAGACTTTTAATTTTTGGATGGGTTCAACATCTTCAGAATATGTTTCTCATTCTTCATTATCTCTTTCATTTCTTTCTTATGCACTACAATCACAAACTTCTTGGTTTGTGTGTTGGACATCAGATAAACAAATGCTCCCCGTGAGTTTCGTGGCATGGACTAACCGCCTCTCATGGACCCTTATTTATGGTGATGCGATCATTGACTAACACCTGCAGGTTTTGGTCTAACGACAATCGTGATTCCTAAAAAGTGGTATTAGAGCGTAGGTCATGAGTTCGATACACACTCGGCTTGCATTGGGGGAAGATTGTTGGACATTAGATAAACCAACGGTTCCTGTGTTTCGCAACATGGACTAACCGCCTCTCGTGAATCCTTATCTTTGGTGATGTGATCATTGACTAACACCTACGGATTTTGGTCTAACGACAATAATGATTCCTAAAATTGTGCGTGTGCAGTTATTTGTTATAAGAAATGCTTCTTATTCTAATTCTGATAAATCTTCTGAGTCATATTCAAATTCAAAAGTTTTAGTACTAGAATATCAACAACCTTCATCCATTACGTGAACTTCTTCTCTTTTTATATGGAAATGATGATGAGGGAAATGGTCTATATCATCCCTATCATATCAGAATACAATGAACAATAGTGAAATGTATTCTTTCTATCCTTTCTTTCGATTGGCTTGCTTTGGCTTCAGAAGTGTTTCCCCTTGTTTTCTTTGAAGCTTCACCCTATGGGCATTTATTCGCAAGATGTCCTAGTTGTCCACACAACCAACAAAAAATTGATTGTTTGGCTTGCTACTTAAAAGTTTTAAGCTTGATGTAGAATAGAAATTTTCTGATTGGATGAAAAATATGTTAAATTTGGATCTGTTCACACATCCTCAAACTATTGAATTCAATATTACAGTCCCGAATGAAAGAAAAAAATATTTGGCCTCACAATGGAAAACATATATGAAGGAAAAATATTGTTGGATATTCGCCATGAATGGAAGGCCAAATTGGAAAATTAGAATGTACAAATGATGGAAATAGAGAAGGGTAAGGGAGTAGAGTCAGAAGCATAAAGTCCTAGACATAAATGGAGATGGTCAAAAGATTGAATCTAACTAGACTACATTCCCTCTTCTTAAAGGCGTAGTTTTAAAAGAGTAAGATAAGGAGTCCAGAGCCATCCCATTAGTTTTAAAAAAAGATACCAATATAACTAATACAATGAATAAAATCCTGACTATATTTGAACAGACAAATTGGTCAAATATAGCCCTTTGAGGAATGGTTGCACACACATTTGTTACTAATGCTTATGCAAGAAAGAGACACACTAATCATTTGCAAATATATGTCAATTAAATTGTTTCTTCTATGAATACCCTAAACCAGAAAGTATCAAAAGTAAAAGGATAATTAGGAGAAACCAAGGATTTAGTTGAAAAGGAAAATACTACTACTACTGGAAACCATGAAGAACTTGTTGGGTGGAACAATTATTCTTTTAATTCAGAGCACGAAATCTGACTCTCACATTAATTGTCGATTTAGGTAGGTCTGGCTATCACGCAAAGTACATGCAAGGACAAATGGTGACTAGTGCTAATAAATCTCAAACCCAATCGGTGTAATAACACTCTTAGCAATCCAATCACTATGGCTGGTACACTCTCAAACCTTGCTCACACTTTCAGAAAATAAACACACATTGCATAACAAACCACTCTATCACACAGTCACTCTTATTTAGAAGGAAACAACACTCTTAGAAATCATTCACTCAAGTAAATGTTGAAACACACATTCAAATAAAATGAACGCACCACCAAACTATAACATGAATTAAATAATTGTCACATTAACAAATGGATTGTTCTAGGACCTATGTTGTTACACGATACAGAGATTATAATTTTCCAAGCATGAACAGGATCAACAATAATAATAATAGTAACCATACATGAATCATAACTAATAGAAAATAAATAAAATTGCTACAATACCTTCCTAACTAGTGACCCTTGCTAAGAAGGAGGGCCCTTCCTCCATAACAGTGGTTGGTACACAACACAACACACAAGCTAATTAGAAAAAAGGTATGCTGCTAGAATGATTGATATTTGCATTAATGAAATATAGAATTTAAAATGTTGGTGCTCTCCCCCTCTTCCTTTTGTTCTCTCTATATTTGTTTATATTTGCTTATGGGCAGAGAGCACACCTCTTTATAATTTCGGACTACAAAGATAAGATCATCATGAGAATCTCTTGATTCTCATGTGATCTAAATCAAGAATACACATTAACAATTTAATAACAATTTCTATAGTTGGTACAATGTTATAACAACTTTTCTAGATTATAATAATTCATCTATGGAAAATCCTAACTACTTCAGTTGTCTTGTCCATGAATATCTCCTTTGATGGTTGAACTGACTTTGACCATATACTTTTCCATATTGGTCTTCATTACTGATTGAAGGAGATCGGCGTGTCCAAAATAAGTCTTGCATGTATCAGCAACATTCAACGATTCCTTGTCCCATCCTTAGCAAGGCAAAACTGGAAAGTGTAATCTTGTAACGGCACCTGAACAAACCACATACCCTAAAACAACCCATTTGTCAGTTTTATGATAAAAATATCTTAAAGTAGTAGTTTTCATGCCAAATTAGATTATAAGGATGACATATAAAACAAGACATACTTAGGTTGATAATGGTTGTTACGGTGATAAAGTATGGTCTTAAAAGTCAAAAAGGGTAAAGAAAGGATACGAAAAAAATGCCAATTCCACATCCTAACAAAACTAATGGAAAGATTGGGGAAACCTTAACAACAGTAGGGAAATATCTAACAAATATTGCAGATAAGTCTAAAAATATTCCTAACGAAGTTCAAAATATTCATAGAGGAATTCCACCCATAAAAAAAGGGAAAACCATTCCTATTTGTCATTTGTTTTCTCATGTTATGTCTCACATAAGTGTTCCTGCTTTTGAAAGGAACATTGAGAAATTTCCTCTCCATTTTCCTAAAGAACAACCTAAATCTTCTCCCACTAAAACTGAAGAAGAATATTCTCTTGTTACTCATATCATGCCTTCACATGTCTTTCCTACTAGAGAACCAATGCCATAGAACGTGTCCATACCACATGCTCTTCACCTATATTCAAAGGGTAAAGTGCCAAAAGTACAGCCTTTTGTTGATGATGGTATTCATAATGGAATAGTGATGGCATGTTTATAGTTCAAATCAAACAAGTAATAGATAGGATGTATGTTTCATATAATATCATGTGTATGAAAGGAAAATCAGAAATAGAAGAATAAAAATCTTTTATACAGTGTTCAATTGGCACCCTATCTAAATGGTGGGAAATTGAATCATCTCATGCATTATTAGACAAAATTGAAAAAGAAGTCTTAAAGGATGAAAGCGGAGATGTAATTTATCTAAGAATGGATTACCACAAAGAAATACAATTGGTGCTCCAACCACTTTAATTCTTGAACATTGAAGAACTTTCTTCATAATTCATAATGTCTCTAAATGACACAAATCTATCCATTTTTTAGTGTGGGAATTTGGGAATTATGTACCCATCAGAATCAAATATGTGTCTCTGACACCAATTTGGGGGTGACTTGTCAAAGTTTGGGGCAACCCGTCAAAGGCTTCCCTCGATAAACGCTGAGCTTGACAAAAACTTATTATGTTCTACACAAACTTTACATGAACCTTTAAACGGATCCAATGCTATATCCTGCAAAACTCCCTTGATGGGGAAGAATGAAAATTGTGATATAGTATGGACTACGATTGGAAAAAATTAATGTTGTAGGTGTTATGGCTTTCTCATTATAATTGTTGGGGTTCATAATGAATCTAAATGTCTTGAAATTTTGAGTGTGGGAATGTCAGTCAAGCGATGGGATGCAACAGATTTTAAAGTTCGGGGTATGGTTTTTGTGGAAATGGTGACTGCCACAATGGTGTGGTGACAGTGTATGGCAATGGAAATGAACGGAGTAGGGATGGCTAGCTGAGGCAACAACGGTTTTTGTAGCAATGAGAGATCTTGTACAACAATATAAATTTTGCTACAAGTGCATCTTTTTAATTTATTTTTTAACCTTTTTTATTTTTTAAATAAACCTTTTTTATTTTATTTTTATTTTTTTTCAATATTATATATATATATATATATATATATATATAGCCAATGCCTTGCTTTGTTTTTCTTGGTCACAGATGTAGAAATTAGAGAAACTCCAAAAAAATTGAGTGTGTGGCTGAAAGCCTCTTTTAAAAAAGCTTGTGGTCAATGGATGAATTAAACTGGTTGTTGGGTAATTTAATTGTGAGTTAAATCCCCGTCATTAAATTGTCAACCCAGGGTTTGTGAACTGATGAGGTATGTGTACTATATATACTAGGTAATTATTTCTCAGAATAGATTAATCTAATGCAAGAAACTTGAAACTAATTACAAATCAAAAATGAAAGAAAATGAAAATCAAGTGCACACGTTCTCTCTCAAGCATGTTCTCTCTCAATCACTTTCTTTCTCAAAGACTAGCTCTACAAAAACCATCAATTCTAATCTAAGCTATGAAATGAAAAATTAATTTAATATAGTAGCCTATGAGATTACTAATGTGAGATTACTAGTGTGAGATTATTAATGTGTTAATCTAATCCAAACATAAGGAAATCAAATCAATCTTAACAAAACAACATTAAACATATCATCAAAATAACATAAAAGAAACTAAACTAAACTTAGCATAAATGAAATAACATAAATAATTACAACAAAGGAAATAGGTGTGCAAGTTGTGGTTGATGGGGGCCCTCCACTCCTCAGCAAGCACACTGAATGAGTATCAAAGCTTGGAGATCAAAGAAACAACATTTATTCCATAAAATGAAGTTGGAGAAAGTTCCAAAGATATTATAATAATTAAATTCTCTTCCTCTCTATCCTCACTTTACAAATTACATATCTTGGATGGAACTCCTTTGTATGAAGGATGCACTCCTATTTATACAAAAACTTAAGATGACTAATCAATAAATATAGATCCACAAATCTCTCCTAGATCCCCATTTATCTCTTGTGGTTACAACCAATCACCTAAAAATATGAGATACAAATCCTCTCAAAATTCTCTCCTAGTTTTGATAGGAGATACATATCGAAACATCCATGATTATTCTCCTTTGAATGTGCTTAGTCAATTATCCAAATATTCTATAGTATTCCACAAATATTCATGAGTAGGAATTGAAATTCGAATTTGTGGTTGAATGGCCAAATAAGACCCTTCTAGAATCTTCAAATAGGCCTACTGTTATCACCCCAAGAAACTCTCCTAAGTTGTATCTCAGAGATGCTCGGGAACATTACAAACTCAACATGATGTTGGAAATGGATGAATGGAAGGAATGATGCTTGTTCAAGCCAGATAACCACTCCTACTATGCTTAACTCTAGACATGCGTGAACACCCCCAGACTACAAGGCTTTAGACCACCAATTACTCACAGTTTAAGGGATTGGGTGAATATGGAAAATATTGACCACACCATCAGATGCACAAGACCATGTGATGGTCGGCTACAACCAGTAAAGAGGTCTGCAAATCTGTTTCCTAATGCACAGACAAAATGACAACCCTCTGTCGCTAAGTAAACAGAAACCTGAATAACACATTCACTGATACATGCAAGACTTTAACATAGAGGTAGGATGACAGCTCCTCTAATGTTAAATATCAAGAGTTCATGAAAACTGCATAACAGGCACAGCCTGGAACAGAGTAGAAGTGAAAAATGAGCAATTAACAGCGAAAGAAGCTTGTATTAGTTGAAAATGAAGACAAGAAGTTGCAAGTATCAAAGTAGTTACAGTGTCCAAAATTTGAACCTTACATCAAAACAACAACCATCATCCTTGATTACATTGTGTTTTTGGGTATATATAGAGTTTGATGACAAAGGCAATCTGTTGTTCTATGCATGGATGGGTCATAATTGACCACCAACCACTTTAACTATCTAAAAGAGTCTCTGCTACAATCTGCTTGCTTTAATGAATGAATTTGATCTTTTCTGTTGCTCGGTTGTCCTTCTTGAACAGGTGGAGTGTTGTATGGAAGAAGTTCTATAACTGATAAATGTTGTGATCTGCTCGAGGCACGTCCTTCTCGTTCTCGGTCTTCCTGCTCTTGAATGGAGTTGTTGAGGAGTAACTGCAGAGAGTACTGAACACTAGCCACCTTCATCCTTCGGATGCATGGTACCGGTCAAAGACACGAAAACTGCATGGGGGATGAATGGAGGAGGAAGATCAGCCATGAGATTGAGCAGATCAATGGCAGAGATCTCTTGGGAGAGACATCGGGAAGAAGCGGGAGCAAACAAACATGAGCCGTCATAACTCTAGCGGACAGATCTGATGGCCATTGGGCAGAAAAGATACACGGGAGATAACGAGTGGGGACGGGCGAATGGGTGGTAAGCGGTATTGATCACACCGCCATTGGGGCTTAGGCGGTAATCATACAAAGGTGCGCAATTCCACCCAGACGATGACGCGTGGTAGACAGGACGTGACGGAAACCACTTTATCGTGAGTTAACGAGTGACTAGTTCATGGGCACGGGAGAAGCAGATGTTGTTGGATTGTGCAGTAAATGATGGAATGGTGGAGGAAATAAACGGGTGGATCATCCATTGAATGCAGTGGGGACCATTAGATCAAGTTGCGGTGATCAACGGCTGTGATCAAAAGGTGGTGATGGACTATGGGAGCGCGGGGTCACCTAACTGTGGTTTTACGGGGGCTTAGGTTTTGCACTCAAGGCTTGGAAAAGCAGGGCTTATTCCGGGTTTTGGAGGAAAGAACGTAGGTAGTGGGGGTTGTGAGAGTATGAACGGAGTGAAAGAGCAGGAGAAGAATGACTAATCCGAGCTTTCTTTAAGCACGAACAACACGGCCAAGTTGTCTTTGACCCTCAAATGTTGAAGTATGTAGCAGAGCTAACACTAACACCTTCTGGGGATGAGATCCTCCCTGTGAGGTCTCAAGAACTTGCAGATCAATGCCTTTCCTGTGAAAAGCAAATTAGCAAAACTTCCTAGTGTTCCATTGGGAATGGAGTCTAATTAAGCCTACACTAAAAGAACACATTTATAACATTAATGCTTAAAAATCTAAATCTTCAAAAACTGCCCATTTACTGGGCCACCAAAATTGTATCCCCTTTTCCTAGTCAACATGCCTATCAGTCGGTTCATCAAAGATTTGCAAGACTGGATTTATTTGATCATCTACCTCAAAAATTTTAGGGCATTTGACCTTATCAGGTAGAGATGGTTTATATTTTATCCCCTCTTTGTATGCTCTCATCCTTGGATGCTCTTCATGGGAGCCTTTGTACACCTGCTGAATAACAATGGTTGTTGTGTACTTTTCTGTGTCATCTGTGGCCCGCACAATTAATATGAATGGTGAACCAATGCATTCTTGTGTGGGGGACACAAAGACTTCATCTGCTCCTACATCTTTCTTAAAACAGTCCACATCCAAGGAGGTGTCCAAAAACTGTGCACCCTCTTCCTCTGTGATCTGACAAACTGCCCCTTCAAGCTGTGTGCAGGCCACCTTGGCAGGCTTCGGAATATCAAGACTGAGATTATCAGTATCAGCCTTAGGCATCGAGTTATGGCCTGCCTCAGTGCCTAGGAAGAAACTTTGAGGGGTTGTCTCTTAAACCGACAGAGAAGCAAAAGATGATGGGCAACTGACTTCACCCTTTTTGATCACTGGGTTGGGGATAACAGCAAGTTGGTCAGTTTGCAGATCTGCATAGCCATTAGAAGCTGAGTTGGCTTTAGGCTTAGACTCTTCGAGGATGGTAGGACCTGCTGCTGGTTGCTTTTGCTGATCAGCTTGTTGTTCTACAGGGACAACAAACTCACGAGCAGTGCCTCTGGATAATGACTTCTCATAGGCAGCTCGGGTTAAGAAAGGGGCACTGCCCTTATCTTCCATACCATGGACCTCATCCTCTTCTTCAAACTACTCTTCTTCCATGACTATATTCTGAAAAAGGGTTTTAACCCTTTGGTCTTCATGTGCATCTTTGTTTCTCTGCACAATCTGCAACTGCTCCTTTGCTCCTCTATATGGATTAGGAGTTGGAAGAGCAAAGGTATTAGGAGCTCCTGCTTCCTCATAATGTTGCTCGGCCTTTAATTTGGAAACTTCAGAGGCTAATAACTCTATCATCCTGGCCATTTTATCAATCTTAAGATCTGAGGATGATGAGGACTCACCCCTCCGTCTTCTCCTTTCAGCATCACCTTCGAGTCTTTCTGCAGCCATGATGTTTGATTCTACTTCCAAACGTTGCATCTTGCATATCAACCAAATAAGTACATCTTCTTTCCCTGAGTAGCAAACAAAAACGAGAATCTAAGGCATTGGCATAAGTAAGCATAGTAGAAGTAGGGGTAGGTTTTACTTCATATGGTATTATGTTGTACGTATGGTTGAATCTCTTGTTGAAAATAGACAGCAGCTCACCACTTTCCCTCTGCAAGTTACCAAATTCAGTATGATAATAGAGCAGATCTTTCTTATCCCCCCAATGCTTTAGGAACGCATCATATAAGGCCTCAATGTCTGCTATAGACCTAGGGGTTAATTCTCTGAACCACTTTCTAGCTTCCCCATCTAGGCTCTGGACAAAAACTCTCATCCACACATCATCTTCACTAATATCCAGGTTATCAGCATAACTATAAAAAGATTCAAGGTGTTCTTCAGCTGTTACCCCATCTGTGCTAGTGAAATTAGGCATGTATTTTTGGTATTCCCTTGCAGGCATGGCATTCAAAGGAACAAGCAAGACCAAGGGTCCATACCTAGCAGCTATGATTCTTTCCATCTTTGTAGGTGCTTGCTGACCTGCCATGATTGGGGTAGCTGGAAGGACACTGGAAAATTGGATGGTGGGGAACAATGAAATGGATGACAGAGACAAGGGAATATGATGGATTGTATGGGAGGCTTTCTTTGGACTGAGATCCAAAGGGGAACTAAAATATAAAGGAGCTTTATGAATCTCTGAAGGTGATTCTTCACTAGCAATACTAGGCTCTGGATCTTTAAATTGTATATTCTCAACTATAACTTTCTCTTGCAGAGATACATAAGATTTCTTAGGCTTACCTGATCCTGATGCTCCTTTCTGTGATATTTTCTTCTGCCTAACAATCTTCTCAGGGTCAGGCATTGGGTCAACTGGTGATTTCTAAGGATTTCTCCGGGTATGCCGCACAAACTGAGCCAGAACTGGAACATGGAGTCGCCACCAGGTTGGTTCTCCAGTAGAGTTGCCAGATCAATGATTACAACCAGGAATGTGCCCAGACTTTGTCTATCATCAAAATCTGGAACTGTGTCATTCTCCCAGGGAAGCTGAGCTTCAATATCCTCTCCCCAGCAACGGCGCTAATTAATGGTATCACCCCAAGAAACTCTCCTAGGTTGTATCTCAGAGATGCTCGGGAACATTACAAACTCAACATGATGTTGGAAATGGATGAATGGAAGGAATGATGCTTGCTCAAGCCAGATAACCACTCCTACTATGCTTAACTCCAGACATGCGTGAACAGCCCCAGACTACAAGGCTTTAGACCACCAATTACTCATAGTTTAAGGGATTGGGTGAATATGGAGAATACTGACCACACCAGCAGATGCACAAGACCATGTGATGGTCGGCTACAACCAGTAAAGAGGTCTGCAAATCTGTTTCCTAATGCACAGACAGGATGACAGCCCTTTGTCGCTAAGTAAACAGAAACTTGAATAACACATTGACTGATACATGCAAGACTTTAACACAGAGGTAGGATGACAGCTCCTCTAATGCTAAATATCAAGAGTTCATGAAAACTACGTAACAAGCACAACCTAGAACAGAGTAGAAGTGAAAAGTGAGCAATTAACAGTGAAAGAATCTTGTATTAGCTGAAAATAAAGACGAGACACTGCAAGTATCAAAGTAGTTACAGTCTCCAGAAGTTGAACCTTACATCAAAACAACAACCATCATCCTTGATTACATTGTGTTTTTGGGTATACATAGAGTTTGATTACAAAGGTGATCTGTTGTTCTATGCGTGGAGGGGTCATAATTGACCACCAACCACTTTAACTATCTGAAAGAGTCTCTGCTACAATTTGCTTGCTTTAATGAATGAATTTGATCTTTTCTGCTGCTCGGTTGTCCTTCTTGAACAGGTGGAGTGTTGTATGGAAGAAGTTCCATAACTGATAAATGTCGTGATCTGCTCGAGGCAAGTCCTTCTCGTTCTCAGTCTTCCTTCTCTTGAATGCAGTTGTTGAGGAGTAACTGCGCAGAGTACCAAACACTGGCCACCTTCATCCTTCGGATGCATGGTACATGTTAAAGACACGAAAACTACATGGGGGATGAATGGAGGAGGAAGATTAGTCGTGAGATTGAGCAGATCAACGGCGGAGATCTCTTGGTGGGAGACATCGGGAAGAAGTGGGAGCAAACAAACGTGAGCAGTCAGATCTCCAGCGAACAGATCCGATGGCCATCGGGCAGAAAAGATACACAGGAGATAACGAGCGAAGATGGGCGAATGGGTGGTAAGCGGTATTGATCACACTGCCATTGGAGCTTAGACGGTAATCGTACAAAGGTGCGCAATTCCACCCAAACGATGACGCGTGGCAGACAAGACGTGACAGAAACCACTTTATCACGAGTTAACGAGAGACTATTTCATGGGCACAGGAGAAGCGAATGTCATTGGATTGCGCGGTAAATGATCGAACGGTGGAAGAAATAAACGGGTGGATCGTCCATTGAATGCAGCAGGGACCGTTAGATCAAGTTGCGGTGATCAACAGCTGTGATCCAAAGGTGGTGATGGACTATGGGAGCGCAGGGTCACCTAACTGTGGTTTTAAGGGGGCTTAGGTTTTGCACTCAGGGCTTGGAAAAGCAAGGCTTATTCCGGATTTTGGAGGAAAGAATGTAGGTAGTGGGGGTTGTGAGAGTATGAACGGAGTGAAAGAGCAGGAGAAGAATGACTGATGCGAGCTTTCTTTAAGCACGAACAACACGGCCAAGCTGTCTTTGACCCTCAAATGCTGAAGTATGTAGCAGAGATAACACCTACAATATCATAAAACTCATACCACTTTTAGATATCTATGAAAACATATTAATTTCCTAATATTTAATCATAAATTAGCTCAAAATACTAAAAATAAATTACTTGGAAAATAATAATGATAAACCCATATGATCATGAAAATAGTTATTAATGTATAGATATGGAGCTACAGAATATGGTAAAGAGTTACGGAATATGGTAAAATTATGGAAACGAGGGTAAAAGAGGATGACGTTTTGGAGGCCCAACACTGGTTCTGATACCAAATATGATAGTCAAACTTGGTTGATGAGCTAGATAATCTAGAAAACTTGGAATATAATGTAATCCATTTAGGAATAATATATACATATTGAATAAGAGTATGAATTATTGATATGTTTGAATACATTGAGGGCCTTATATATAGCTACATAGAAGTGCCCTTTCATAAGGAGTCTTTTCTTTCATAGAGACATGTCCTTTCATGTGTCTCTTCATTAACCATTAAGTAATATGAATATTATTATTAGTATTACCATTTATTGATATAGTTATGTTCACAACATACTACTACTGCACAACTTTCAAATCATGATCACCAATGGAGGTATGATTAAATGTGGGGAAAATGTGAAAATATCAAACTCCATATGGGAGGCTATCAACTCAACTCCCATTTTATTTTTCATCAATATTGTGGTCGTGAAATAATATTAGGGTTAGAATGGCTACACACATTAATACCAATCACAATGGATTTCAGTAAAGAGGGACATGTACACACCCTTCAAGGGCTTCAGGAAGGCTCCCCTGAAATGGTCAATTCTCGTCGTATGGAGAAGTTATTAAAGAAAGAAAACTATGGGATTATTGTCCATTTCAAGGCCATATAGTTCATGGATAATATGACACTGAAAATCCACCTAAACTTGCAATTAGTCTTCGACAAACATCATCAAGTATTTGAAACACCAAAGAGTTTACCCCATTCTCGAAGAGACCAAGACAATGGAATTCCCATGATTCTAGAAATTCAACCACCAAATGTCCTTATCGACACCTTATTGCACAAAATAATAAAATAGAAAACAACATTTAGGAACTATTGGAGCAAGGGGTCATACGTCCCAATATAATCCCTTATCATCGATAGTCATGGTGTTAACCAGGGAAGTCACTTGGTGCATGTGTCATGATTTTAAGTCTTAATAAGTTGACAGTCAAGGGAAAATTCTCCCATCCTAGTTATTAATGATATCATAGATGAACTTCATGGAGAAAACATCTTCATTTAGCTTGATCTATGTTCGTGATGCCACCAAATCAAGATGAAAGAGGCAAACATCCCAAAGACAACTTTAAAAGCACATGAAGTTCATTATGAGATTATAGTGATTCCTTTCAGTGTTTTTAATGCTCCACCTTCCAAAGCCTCATTAACATATTTTCAAACCCTTTTTATGCAATTTTGTGCTATTCTTCTTCGATGATATGTTGACCTATAGTACAATATCAAAATAACACATAGAGCATGTTAATATGGTCTTGCAACCCTTGAGATACAACAAATTAGTCATGAAGTGATCTAAATGGTTTTTTGGGGCTACTAAAGTTAAATATTTGGATCATATTGTAAGTCAAGGAGTACAAGTTGATCCAAGAAAGTGGAGCCTATGTGAGATTAGTGGTATCCCAAAACATTGAAGAGCTTGATGGGACTCTTAGGACTTATAGGCCACTAAATGAAAGTTTTAAAAAACATATGACAAAGTTGCAACTCCCCTAACTTCACTCCCTAAATCAGTGCTTTATTTTGATAAATCTTTTGTCTTGGATTGTGATTCCTTAGGAAGAGGTATAGAAGTAGTATTAATACAAGGACACCCACATTAGCATTTGCCAATAAGCAATTGTGTAACTGCAATTTGGGAAAAGCTGCATATGAGAAGTTAATTATGGTTATCTTTCATGTAGTGAAGACTTGGAAACCATATCTCATAGGAAGGAATTTTCATATCAATATTAACCATCATAGTCTAAAGTAATTCCTCAAATAACTAGTTGCCTTCGCTAGAAAAACATAAATGGATCACCAAGATGTTCAGATATTATTCTAAGATCATATATAAGAAAGGTAAAGAAAATGTTTTGGTTGATGCCTTATCCATATGGCATACTATCAAATCAAAACCCATCTATTTTCCATCGACATATATGGTTGTGATATAATATTATGGGTAGAAAGGCTACACATGTTGGGAGAAATACAATGGATTTCAAATAAATATATGTTATTTTCACTAAAGAGGGAGATTTACACACCCTTTAAGGACTCTAGTTACGATCCTCTAAAATAATCAACTTCCATTGTATGGAGATGTTATTAAAGAAAGGCCACTTTGGCATTAGTTTCAAGTTTAAATCTATATAGGTCATGGATAATACAACACAAAAAATCCACCAAGATTTGCAACTACCCGTAGAAAAACATCATCATGTCTTTGAGACAGCAAAGGCTTTATCCCCTTCTCGAGGAGAGCATGACCATGGAATTCCCCTTATTCCAACAAGTCAAATACTAAATTTATGTTTTTATCAACACCATGTTGCACAAAAGAATACAATAGGAAATATCATTTAGGAACTATTGGAGCCCTAGGTCATAAGTCTCAATACAAGTCCTTACTCATCACCAGTAGTCATGGTGTTAAAGAAGGAAGGAACTTGGTGCATGTGTCCTAATTTAAGGGATAATTTAACAATTAAGGACAATTTACCATCCTAATTATTACCGATCTCCTAGATGAACTTCATGGAACAAAGTTTTCACTAAGCTTGATCTACGTTTAGGATACCACCAAATCAGGGTGAAAAAGGCAAACATCCCAAAGGAAACTTTAAAAACACACGAAGGTCGTTATGAGTTTCTAGTGATGCCTCTCAATCTTTGTAATGCTCCATCCACCTTCCAAAGCCACATGAACAACTTTTTAAAACCCTTCCTAACCAATTTTGTGCTAGTCTTCTTCAATGGAATTTTGATCTATATTAAAGTATTGGAATCACACATAGAGCATGTTGATAAGTGCTTGCAAATCTTGAGATACAAACAAATATTTATAAATCTCTCCAATTGTGATTTTGTAGCTCTTGGAGTTAAATATTTGGGTCATAATGTAATTTAGGAAGGAATACGATTTTATCTTAGAATCCAAATATGGGTTTTTCCATTAAGTCAAATTATTATAATTTTCAAATGGCAAGACTACTTCCCTTAATAGATTTTAGATGCCCAGAATTTGGCACATGATAGATCTTGGTGCTCAGACTTCAACAATTAAAAAATTGTGGATGCCACTTGGGACTTCGAACAATTGAAAGATTCTTGATCATTCAACATTTTTGGATTTCTACACAACTTTATCACCTTTCTATTATTCCCATGGTCACAACTCCCATCATATCATATGACTGGAAATTGGAGGATATCCAAAACATCTGACTTTTCCATATTTCCACTAAAAACATCATCCCCAAATTTCAGAGGTTTAGACTTTTAATTATTTCTACTAACACATTAGTTTGCAACAAATTTGGTTGTATTTTCTAAGGGAAAGGATCCATATCAAAGAATACCATGAAGTCAAATACCCATGATCTAAAAATCATCATCCTCATATCATAAGGAAGAAAAACAAAAATCACTAGAAAGTGCCAAGAATGAAAATTCCCAGTTCATAAATGAAATATCATATTTGAAAGAGGAGAACAATGTAATGATATACTAAAATATTGATTCCATTTCTTCATTTCCACAAAGAATACAAAGAAGAAAATACAATCTTATATATTATGTATTAATTCTTTCAAAACACATTAAATTGTATAGGTTTAATAATTTAAAATACATAAAGAAATTACATTTGCTTACCTAGTGACATATTTAGAATATGTAACGAAAATAATGTACAGAATTAACAGAGATAGAAATAGACGTTAATTTTAATACGACGAGGATGATTATAAAATCCCAACAAGATCAGTGATTTCCATCCATCTGTAGGAAGTTCATTGTAGAAATATATCCCCTTCCTAGGCTATGATACCACAAGGGTGAAGTAGGATCAATGATTCTAGGTTAAACCTATAAGGAGTTCAACCAAATAATTCCCATTTCCAAGCTTTGCAAAAGACATAGTAGCTTTAAACACCCATATTATTAGCCTCTTGCAACACAAGAGGACTTCCTTTTCTTCTTTTCAACCCCTTAGATATCACTCCTAGTGTTTCTTAGTAAGGACATAGAAATTTTCAATTTATTTCACAAAATTTCCTTGCATATTTCTTGGTTTCATGGATCTTTCAACAAGAATATGACTATTTTTAATGGCTAGTTTGAATTATGTATTCATTGAACTTTTTTTTCTTCTCTTCGTGTCACTAAAAATTATCTTCCCTTTATCCTATCCTCCTTACTCATATTGGAATTTCCCATCCATTCCCTCTAACAAGAAGTTCCGTCGACTACTTCTTGCTCCCATAATGTAGGGGGGACACCTTACTAAAGTATAGGAGTGATGGCTTAACTCTAGGAATTGATTTTATCCACTACTCATAGCTTTAATTAGGTGAATATCATAAGGTAGGTTATATAAGAAGAATAATAAAGAAGTCACTTAGACCCTCTTACCTTGCCCCACTTGTGGTAGCATAGCCCACTCATGTTTGTTGGCCTTAGTCATCATAATTTTATTAACTACAAAAGTAAAATTATTTACAATGTTCACAACACCATGGCTTATCTACCTCATGGCGGTCAATGTAGCAGAAAAATAAAATAAATATTTAATTACAAATTTTCCAGGGAGAAAAGTTGGGATATTACACATTCTAAAGGAACAAGGGAGAGAGGGTGAAGTTACTAGGGGAATTGCAACCTCTACCAATATCTGACACTTATTTGGATAGAAATTTCAATGGATTTTATTGTGGGACTTCCAAAAGCGGATAACAAAACAATTGTTATGGTGTTGGTATATTGTCTTTCAAAGGTTGCTCATTTATATGCCCTAGCTCATCCTTTCACTCCTTCCTCTGTTGCCCAAGCCTTCACGGATAATATCTGTCATCTATGTGGTATGCCCACTTCCATTGTTTTGGAATGAGTTATTTAAACTTTAGGGGACATAGCTAAATATGAGTACTACATATCATCCTCAAGCAAATGGTCAAACCAAAGTGGTCAACAAGTGCTTCTAAACCTACTTGAGATGCTCTACTCCTGAAAATCCATTTACCAGTGGGTACAATGGCTTCCCCTTGTTCAGTGGTGGTACTATACCACTTATCATGGAGCTAAGAAAATAACACTATATGAAGTGATTTATGGCAAAAACATTCAAGGTTCTTTTCATAGATAGAATGATTCACAATAGATAAGCTATTATCTATATCTTCAAGGAAAACTTGGTTATGGTACAAAATCAAATGAAACAAGTTGATTAGCATAGATATGAACATTTATGTTTAATGAGATCAATTGTTAGTTCGCTTGTAGCCTTATAAACAAAACATTCCTCAAAGATAAAGTTCCCTAGAAGCTATCTCCTAAGATCTATGGGACCCATCAGATACAACACATTATTCCTACAAATTGGCTCATCCAAGCCACTCCAAGATTCATCTAGTCTTTCATATGTCTTGTTTGAATAAGGTTGTGGGATCAAATTGAAAAATGTAGACCAACATACCAAAAATTTATCATGCTCGATAGTATTACCCAGTTGCATATTGGCACCCAAGTTATTGTTTTCCCATTTAAAATTAATTATCTATATATAGTTTGCATCCTAGTGATAGCCTCATGCTTGCTTCTTTTCACCTTCGTGCTAGCTTATTCTTCTAGACTTCTAAGCAATTTGTTTCATACTTTCATATTATGTAGTGTGATATCACATTTTGTTGGCCCACCATATATATCATTCTCTATATATCAAGTTGAAATAAAATTATTTTACATAAGATGGGCATTGTCATATTGTATTTATGGTAATACTCTCTCTCTCTCTCTCTCTCTCTCTCTCTCTCTCTCTCTCTCTATATATATATATATATATATATATATATATATATATATATATATATATATATATATATATATCCTTGAATTAATATGATGGTTTTCAGTTTCAATAAGTTTTGTCACAAACCCCAAGCGATAGCTCAATTGGTGGAGTTCTCGTTGCTAAGTACCTTTCTAATTGGGAGGTCACGGGGTCAAATATCCTCATCACCCTTGGGTTTAGGCCCAACCAGATAAGCCGACAGGTAGATCCCTTGAGGTGGGTCTACCCAGATTATTTTTCGTGGATGTAGCGACCACTCAGTGACCGTGAACCACAACCAGTTATTGTATTTTAAAGTGGAAGTCCAAATGACATGCATGGAATATGAAGAGTCATGTAGAGTTGAAAATTCATAGGAAGTCAAACACTCATGAGGGTAGATGAAGAGTCATAAGGAAGGTGAAGCATCACTTCCTTATTGTTATATATACACCCTCATTGTAAGAGCAAAGGACTTTTCACCTTGTCTCCTCCCGCAAGGCATTAGAGAGATAAACTAGTTCTTTTCAGGAGCAAGGAGTGGCTCTAACGCTCCACTATTGGAGATAGTGATGTTCATTGTATACATTTGTCTTGGAAATTTTACTTAATAACAGGAGCCTTCATGGACGACACGTTCTTCATGCATGGATTATGAATATTTGTAAGGCTATTCCGCAGATGTTTGTATTTCATGTTTTCTTTCATCTGTGCTAAAGTAGTTGAACTATTTCAGTTATTTTGGCACTTATCATATTAATAATGTGTCGTAATTACTATTACTGTTGTCGCATCCTCATGGACTATTCCGCTGGATATTAGACAGGTCCTCCTCATTACATTGGTTACACTAACCGTTGCATCTTTGTGGACTATTCTGCTTGATGTTGTAAGGATCCTTCTTGTTTATGTGTCTCTACTAGGGTGGTACTACTACCTCTTTCTTAGAGGCTCACTTCTCCTTCCCTCCACAATGAAAGAAATTTGACACACATACGATTGAACACTCACCAAGAACACCCCCCTTGCTTTTTGCAAGTGCATTTGCACTCCTCTTTCTTGTTGACAGTTAGAGCCAAGGCATATCTTTAAGATACTCGGCAACCGAGCCATATTCTATATGGGGCTCCTATCCAAAACGGCGTAAGGTCTAATTGGGACCACATATTGGGGAGATCCCTAGAATGTTAGCAAGTGCAACATCGTCGACATTTATAGAACTAGAAGGAGGGCAGACATATTTTTATGGTTGATAACCTCACCAACCCCAATCTTACTTCCTCTAGTCAAGGAAGTAAAATTCCTAGAAACTCCCCTTCACGCATTCCTGAAGTTGGTAATTCTTCTCATCCTTGACTAGTGCAAGATTATGAAGTCTCTTACGATCAGATCCAGGCTATTCGCCCCATCACCCGAAAGTTTGCGAGAGATATTGGATTGATACTAGGAGTAGATACTCTTCCGTATTTTCAAAAGAAAAACCAAACCACCCTGACTGGGATAGTGATCTCAATAGTTGAAGAATTAGTTCTCGCCACCCTTGAAGAGTTAGCATATTTTGAAGAAAACACAAAAACTATAACATCCTCCAACCTTCAACAGTGGTGACGATGATAATGTAGTTCTCTCATACGATAATTTATGCAGGTTACACGGTGAAGAAGAAGAAGAAGAATAAAACCAATCAGATTATGATGAAGAAGTGGAGAACAATGACGACGACATGGCATACCAAGATCTATACTAGGTGACTCAGGGCCAACTTGCATTGTTGGTTGTGTACACAAAATTCCAAGGTACCAGAAAAAGTTATTAACGAAGTATGACCCTGAAAAGGCAATTAAAGCAGAGGACCATTTAGACAACTTATACCTACATCTACAAACACTAGAGATACATTATGATGATCTTACATGTGGATTATTTATGTGTACCTTAGATGGGAGAGACGATCTATGGTATCACAGCCTTCCTCCGAACTCGATCCAGAATTGAAGGGGTTTTAAGAAATTATTTTTGAGAAATTCGTTGATGATAAAAACCCTGTCATGCTTTTGAAAGACTTGGGAAATATCAAGATGGAGCATAAAGAAAAAATGAAGGATTTCAGTCAGAGGTTTAACCACATTTTGAACAGATTTTCACCAAACACAAAACCTCATGACTCCATCAAAATTGATTATTTCACATCTACCTTACCTTCAAGCATTGCGCAGTTCATGAAAAGAACAGTGAAACCAACTTTGGCTTAAACTTTTAAAGAGGCAATCGTAGTTGATCAGGATCTGCATGTGATTAGAGTCATCATAGATAATGAAGTAATAAAGGACTCCAAAGACATGGTGGAAAGGTCTCAAGCCTCTATAAGAAATTCCAAAGACAAAGAAGCAATTGATCTTGAAATCTTGACCTCCACTATCAAGTCTTTATTCCATGAGTTGGCAGAATTGAAACAAAGGTCAAGCAAGACCACTGTGAGTAGCAGGCCTTCCAAGTACAACTTTTTGAGAAGGAATTCCAACTCCGACAGCAGCAATAATCAGTCGTCCAAGTCTGCGCAAAGCTCGAACGTTGTGTTGAATATTGAAAATATGGGCATGGATCAGTATTGTTCATTTCATCAAGAATACCATTCCTAGAAAACATGCCCACAGTGGAATCACAGCATGAACGCTCTAGCTACACATTTTATTGACACAGTGCTTATTGACTAGCAAATTGAGCCTACGGAAGAAAAGGAATAAATTGTTGCGACCAAAGGGACCCCAAGCACGGGGTACTCTATCAACACATATATTTGTGTACTCGCAAATGGAAAGAGCAATGCCGAAAAGCAACCACTGAGTAATGACTCGGACCAGAAGTAGACTACTTGATATAAGTTAAGAAGCCAAGGGTCAGCTCCT
Source organism: Pinus taeda (assembly GCA_000404065.3). Lineage (NCBI taxonomy): Eukaryota > Viridiplantae > Streptophyta > Pinopsida > Pinales > Pinaceae > Pinus > Pinus taeda. The sequence goes on along the minus strand of APFE031526106.1, from coordinate 103,573 downwards.
ACACAAGAGTTGACAAAGTAGAAATTGAAGGAACATTTGTTAATGAAGATTATTCTGCTCGTCAACTCAATGAAAAATACTAAGAACAAGTCTAGGAATGGAACTACAGTGAAAGGTACTTCCGCAAGCAACAAAAGTAAGTCCATCACTCCGGAAGTAGCAGATAATCCAACTCTCCCAAACACTTAAGAAATATCTCATGCACTCAATTACAACATAGTTTATAAAATAAAGAAGGCTCATGCAAATGTCTCATTGTTCAAATTAACAAAGATCACGAGCCAAGGGGACATGCTCCTACGTGCACTTGGATAGTCTATCTCAGGTAACGATGCTTCTTCACAAAAGGGAGTTGAATTTGGTAAATCCTATAGTTCCATGGAGTTTGTACTTAATGCTTTAACATTCGATGTAAACACACTCTACCCTCCATTTATGTTGACATTTGAAAATTTCAATTATAATGTACACAATTGCTTAGATGATTTTGTTGCATCGGCAAAAGTAATTTTCCTATCTTTCACAAAAAAAATCAATGAAAAATGGGATAAAACAGATGCACATATCATTCAGCTGGACAAGACTCTTGTCGATGCAATTACTGAACTCAAAAATGTGCTTATTCATTTATCATCTGATCATTGAGTTCACCAATGTATAAATATAGTAATTATGGACATTCAGGAAGCATATGGTGTGTTATTGAGTAGAGATTGGTCTAGCAAGTTGCAGGGGTACTTTGCAATGGACTGGTCACATTTGTAGCTTATGTATAAGGGCAGAAACAATTAGATCTAGGTGAACTCAAAGCAATACATGAAACACACAGTAACTCCCTTAGAGGGCGAGAATGAGCCAATGGCTTTCGCAGACCTCATCTTTGGCAATTTATTTTTGGAAACTGAACTAGGGTGTTATCTTGCTCATCCATTCCCAGTCCCACCAGATACATAGTTGGAGCTCCTTCCTAGTCCAACTGGCGAAAATGATATTTGTATAGCTAGTAGTAATAATAATAATAGTACTAGTGTAGTATGTAGCCCTTGTACATATGATATGTGGACTTTGTATGTTGATGGTTCCAAAATACAAGAGGGCTCTAGAGATAGCTGTGTTTTAATAGACCCACGACGGAAAAAACATTTGATCTCAAGCCACTTGGAATTTGAGTGCATGAAAAACATTGTGGAATACAAATCACTCATCTTGGGTTTGCAAAGAGCCATCGACCTCAACATTACAGTTCTCAAAGCAATAGGTGACTCATAAATTATTGTACGATAGGTACGTGATACCATACACTATGTGTCACCTTATCTCAAAAGTTACTAACAAGAGGTATGGTGTTTTATTTCACATTTCCAAGCTTTTCACATTATTTTTGTTCCAAGAATGCATAACGCAGCTGCGGATGCATTGGCAAGTGTTGCTACTAGGTTATCACCATTTATGGATGATTTTTCTGTAGAGATGATTTATAATCCATTGTTGGCTTGAGGGGGCTTGGACCCAGGTTTAGAGTTAGTTGCACTAACCAACAAAACCCTACACTATCGGCCCTTTCGGCAACAACCCGCATAACGCATGATACAGTCTCACCCGAGGCAATATTGGGGGATGCTAGAATGAGATTTCTACATCCAAAGGACTATGTGATGTGTTTTTGTTAAACTTATGGCTTTATCCCGACCTTCGTGAGCCCTAATCCTTAAAACTCGCAAGTTACAGCAACTAATTGTTAGCAGATCTAAACCCTTTGCTGATTACACTAAACATTCATAACATCATGTAATTAAGTAGATTTACTTCTTCACGCATCTATTAAGTACTCTTTCTAGATTAATTGCATTCAACAAATCAACAATACAGTAAATTTAGAAGATAATAAATAACATGCAGATACACATATAAGTCTTCAAAATAGCCTTTATTATGCTTAGATCATCAATTACATACTCTTCCAACCCTGGGCACACAGCTATAGGGGCCCGCACACTCAGCTACAGATTTACCAAGGTCTCCGCGCACACATCTGCAGGAGCCTTCCCATTCGCCTAAGTATAGAAAATAGACCCAAACCTTTCACTTCTTACTTAAATCATTGATTGACTGACTTCTATAACTCTTTTACGACTCCTTTTTATATATTTTTTCATTACAATACCATGGTCCGCTAACCATGGGCGAGTCACAAAACAACTTGACTCTTAACAAACTAAGGGGCTTTAACCTTCCTAAAGCCCCTTTGACTCCTATCGACCTGTGCTACTCGCACTCTCCTCCTCAAAATGCTGAGACTTTACAATATTAATAAAACTTTTACAAAAATTGACCCTAAGGGACCCCATCCCAATAGGCCCCCAACACAAAGTCGTGACTCATCCCGAATCACTCTGCTAGTGTTGCCTCAATATTTTCTTGCAAACCGCTAAATTATGTCTTCAATTCTTGAAGATCTGTTGTCCCATGCATAGCGGCCTGGTGAAGTTATTCAACCAGATTCTCTATGATTGGACCTTTGACTGCAAGGCCCATGGTTCTCAATGTCTGTTGCATAGCCTTCATCTTGCTCTGAACTATTTGTGTCAACTGGCTTTCCTCATCAACCTAGGGTTGCGTCCTTGAGGATATGATGGATGCCTTCCAACATAGCTCATCAATCTGGGTCTAGATGAACTTTCCCTCCTGCAGTCTGGTGAACCTTTGCATTGGTGCTAAGGTCTGTGTTGTAACCCTGATCTCATAGAACTGCACTTGTTTTTCTCGGATATTTGCTTCAATTTTCTGCAAGTGTGGATCCTCCTATAGCAAGGTCCACATCTCCATCATTTTCTAAAACAAGTGGTTGCAATCCTTGATTGCAACCTCTAGAGTATTCATATCCTATTTAATAGCAACCTCGTGCTTCTCTTTGACTTTTAGAGGAGTGGTTGGTTGCAGGTTAAGTTGAAGCTCAGATATCTACAGCTGCATCTCAAAGCGGACCTTTCCAATTTCCTCCTTTCACTCCTTCACTGCAGCAGCTAACTTCTTTATTTTCTCTACGGAGACCGCTTCTGCTAGAATCTCAAGCTCAGGAATCTCACTATAGACCTGTGCAATCATTGCCTCTAGATGTTGATTATGTGCAACAACCTCTTCTCACTCTTTAAGCACCTACGACTTTTCCTAAAACATTTGCTAGTTTTTGGTCTTGACTTCACTAATAACCAGTAATGCTCGTTGTTCCAAAACCCTTAGCTCATCTAATACTCCTTGATGCATGTCATGCAATGACTGAATGGGAAGCGCTGCAAGGTTAAGGCTCAAATTCTTCAGATGCAATAGGCATACCTGGTCCTTTGAAGTCTCAACATGCAAGGATCGCTCTGGTAACTGCACTACGTGAAGGTCTGTGGTGATCTCTGATGTTGAGGTTGTCACACTTGCTTGCTTCAGGCTAGCTTGTCCTACACTCGCTTGAATGACCCTTGTCTGGACCTGCAATTCTCTCAGGCCCTATTGTACCTTATCCAATGCCTGATGGTACTAGTCCTCAATGGTGTCCCTGGATAGTTTCACTGATCTCATCCAGGTCCCCCTCCATGAGGACCAATGGTGTCGCACTCGTAGATTTATCAGATTTTTCCTTCTTGCGAGGTCTTGTGGAACTTCTCTTCTTCCCCTTCTTGAGTATGAAGGGGGAATCCAAGTTTGTTCCCCCTTCCTCTTCATCCTGAGTCTCGACCTCTACATCAATGCGCTCTGTTTCTGGTTTTTCAAGGTCAATAGTGGCCTGCGATGTGGTTGCATCTTTCTCCTTCGGCGCTTCCGTCTCTTTTGCAGAGACCTTTTCTTTCAGTGCTTCTTTCTCCTTTGTAGACTCGGCCTCTTTCTGTTGTGCGGCCTTTTCTTTCTACACGGCCTTCTCTTTCGCAAAAGCCTTTTTTGCTTCTTTCAACTTGTCTTTCTCTATTTTTGTCGTAGTTGCGCCTTTTGTAGCCTTACTTGTTTAGGAACCCATGTCAGACAGGGTGAGCCATTTGTTTATGACCCCCATAATATCATCTTCTGCGAATAAGTATGACAACTTATGCCAAGCACCTGTGGCATCTTTATTTTTACGGATAGACAGATTATGAAAATCTCCCTTGAAGTTTGCAATGTTAGCATATTGTGCATGTAAGCTTGGTGATAAATGTGGTTATTGGTTGATCACCATCCGCAACTCAGATTCGAATAGGACCCAAAAGATATTTATTTCCATAATGCGTTGAAGGTCCTTCATCACCCACAGAGAGGTGAATTTTGCAGCCTCACATAAGTTTGGATCATGTTGCGGGAACTGGCTCTCCTCGGGCATCCTCCGTGCCACTAGCACGATCAACAGAAGTACCCACGCGGGCTTCGCGGAAATCTTCCAAGAACTCATGACAGAGATACTTGGCCCAACTATATTGGACTCCTTTGCTACAATGCACAGCCAAAAATACCACTGGTGTCAACACTTCATCGATGTGACGCTTCCTCATTATCTTTCCAACCAATATGTGTGCAACAAATTTCAAAGCACCATCCAATATGGAGCTAATCGCATAGCCGCGTGACTTCTTTACCAACCCAAAGTCGCTCTCCATCTGGTCTGCAAACTTCTTCTCCTGCAATTTCCCTAAAAAGGCGTCAGCAAGGTTCATGCCCTGATAAGGCAACAATGTTATTTAGTGGATCAACATATCAGTAATTGGAATGGGCCCTCCCAACCAAAGGCAACCATTGTGAACCAGCGTCAATAATTGACGCACACATAAAATGTTAATGGTGTTGTGGCTAAAATGTGTTACCCAAAACATATTAAGAAACCTCGCACACTCAATTATGGCTGCCCATTTCATTGGCTCCAACTGTGTAACATCTGACTCCTCATAGTAAAATTTCTTGAGATATTTGCTCGGTTCCAACTGTGGGAACTTCGCGTGATCACCCAGGTCTCAGTCCTCCAACTTCAACAACGGTATCCTCGCCAACAAATTTCACTCAAAAGGTACATTCTCTGGAAGCAATGCTGTGGAGACCTAGAATTTTTCTGAATCTAGGTCTTTAGTCACTTTGGTTGTTGATTTCCTAGGGGGTACATAAGGTGGGAGCCGAGTGATCGGCACTACTTCATCTGCATCAATTTCTTCAACCCCCATAGTTAACTCTTCCTCATCTAAGTCCAAGGGTTCTGTTGGCTGCTTTATCTTATCCATCTAACCCTTCTGCCTAATATCCTTGGGATTCTTGCACGGTGATTGCCGCACCAGCGCTTGCTGGGGTTTCTTTTGCTTCTTCTCTCCTGTCGTGGAGGCAGTGAGTTTAGGCCTCGAAGACCTAGGCGTTGTGGTAGGTACGGGTTGTGTTGCAATCATTCTCTCCCAAAATATTTCGCGCTGCCACTCAGGTAAATTCACCTCCCACCCAAATCCTTGTTGTGAAAATTTCTCTCATGTCTCTTTCCAATCCCCTCCAGACATGTAGCAATTGTCTTGGTGCAAACTAAAGCACAAAATCTCAAGGCAAACTCTCAGGAATAAAAGTGTTCAAATTTGGAGTGGGATGTTCTATTTATAGCCCATTTTGAATTCAAATCCATCCATTCCCTCCAAATCTCCGTCATTAATGCTCTTTTGGCGGCAAATTTTCAAAGATATGCTCCTTAAATGCTCTCCCCCTGCTCCCTTCAATGGAAAAATCACCATTCAATCATCTACAATGATTCCAACGGTCACTTTTTGGCCAAGTTGTGGGGAACCCATCGTGCTAGCGCAACTCCGTCATCGCAGCTCCTCTTTGTGCCTTTTTCCTAATCATCATGCAACCCCTCGCTTCGTCAAACTGTCCTTATCACAACATATTTTATAGTCTTGTACTTCCTTGCAACTTTCTGAAGTACTAAGATTGTCCTGCATTCATATAGTTATTGTGCATAGGTGGGATCACCCCTGTACAACTTCAGCCAGCTCCCATTGATTCTGCCTAGAAATAGCTCCCCATTCAACTTTGCAAGCTGAACTGCACCCCCATTCGTAATCTCCTTGACGATGTATGGTCCCAACCAATGCATTTGAAATTTTACTAGAAACTTTGTGAATTTTCTATCATATAGAAATACTAAATCTCTACTTTTAGAGGTACATTTCTTAATGTGGTGATCATGCCACACCTTTTCACGAGCCTTTTTCACCTGTTGATGAAAACCTGCCAAGAATCGATCTTCTTCTAACTCAAGTATCTATGTGAGGCATTCTTCAATTGTATCTCGATCTACCATCTCTGTGACTGCAGCAATCCTCAAACTGAGCACAATGTACTCCATCGGCATTATTGCCTCTTGTCCATAAACCAGCCGAAATTGTGTATGTCCAGTCAATTTCATACAGGTAGTTCTATATGACCAAAGAACATCTGGTATGTGTACATCCCAATCATTCCTATTTTCTTTACAAATCTTCATCAAAGCACTTTCCAGGATTTTATTAAAGGCTTCCACTGTATCGTTTGCTTGAGTATGATACAGCGTGCTTTTCTGATGGTACATATGGAATTCTTCAAGCTGAGAAGCAATTGTTTCATTCAGGAAGTGTGAACCCCTATCGCTCATCAAAATCGTAGGATAGCCAAACCGAGACAAAATGTATTCAAATATGAACTTCGCAATCGTAGTCGCACTACAATCCTTCACGGGCTACACCTCAGCCCACCTAGTCAAGTATTTGGTCAATGTAATGATGTATCGTGCTCCTGTATTCTTTCCTGGTGGTTGAATAGGTCTTACAAAATATATGGCCCATTTTTCAAATGCCTGTAATGACACTTGCGGGTTCAGAGGCAATTCATCCCTGCATGATGATTTCCCCGTCTTCTGACAGACATCACACGCCCTAAAATATTCCTTGGAATATTTGTGCACATTTGGCCACCATAGCCTAGCTCGTAGGATATTTTGTGTAGTCGCTCTTCCAGCATAATGTCCTCGAGAAATTCCTCCATGCACTTCAGCGAGGCTACTTTGTCTTTCATAATCCGGTACATATTTGGGTAGAACTTCATTCGATCCCATTTTATATAAGTGCCCTATAATGATAGAAAAATAAGTAGCCCTGACCACCAATTCTTTCTTCTACTATGTCATATATCCTTCAAGGGTTGTACCGGTAGACAAGAATTGGATTATATCTACAAATTTTTCATCTGCAACGCGCACAGAAAAGAGTTATGCATTAGGCAATCCTTCATCAAGACTTGTAGGCTTGTCGTCATTCTCAATTCGCGACAAGTGATCCAGTCCAGCTTTAATCTCCCTGGCTTCACAACTACTTCAAAGTCATATTCCTGAAATAGCAGTAACTATCTACAAATTTTCCCCCACAACATAGGCTTGTTGACCAGGCACTTTAAATTTGAACGGTTTGTGTACATTTTGAAGTGAGCACCCAACAAATAATGTCTGACCTTCTGGAGCACATACACCATCGCCAATCCTTCATGCTCTGTGGTCGAATAATTCTTCTCTGCCTTAGACAACTTCCTACTTTTGAATGCAATCAGATGGTCGACATCACCTGTGCCTGGTTGGGTTAACACTACTCCTAACACTATGCAGGATGCATCTACATGTATGTGGAATTTTTTCTTCCAATATGGGAACACCATAATAGGTGTTGTAACCATATTTTCCTTAAACACATCTACGATTTTATGGCAATCATTATCCCAACATAATGTCGCACCCTTCTTCAGTAATTTTTTCATGGGCACAGTGATCTATGAATATGCCTTGATGAATTTCCTATAGTATCTGGTATGGCCCAATATTGCGCGCAGCTGTTTTACATTCCTTGGAGGCTCCAGATTGATAATTACTGCAATTTTGGTAGCGTCAACCATCAACCCCTGCTTACAAATAATGTGGCCCAAGAGTATCCCATATAGTATGCAAAAGATTCACTTCTTCAAATTAATGGATATTTGATACTTCCTAGAAGTATCCAGCATTAGACAAATACTAGAAACATGCTTCTTCACTAACTCAAATACCGTCCAATCATCAAAGTAAACCTCCAAAAACTTATGAATAAATTTTGTAAAGGCCGCAACTACCACCCTAGAAAGGATCGCAGGGGAATTCTTAAGTCCAAAGGGCATAACTGTACACTAAAAACAACCTCATTCTGTGACGAAGGTAGTCTTACTTCGATCTTCTGGTGCGATCTTGATCTGGTGATACTGTAGGAACCCATATATGAACAAGTAGGCTTCTTGACCCCCAACGTTCTCCAATACTTCATCTGTGAACGGCGTAGGGAACGATTCATGTACACAAGCATCGTTCAACTTCCTTAGATCTACGCAGATTCAGATTTCACCCTTTGTCTTCTTCTCCTAAACCACCATAGGACTAACTCTATCTGATTCTTCTATAGGCTCGATAATTCCTATTGTAATCATCTTATCGAGTTCTTCACACACTTTTTCTTTGTACTTAGGATTCAATCGGTATGGGCGCTGCTTTACCGGCTTCACATCTGGCTTCAGATTGATCTTCATAAGACCCAGATCACCTACTATCCCCTCCATATCAGAGAAATTTGTAGGAAACAAGTCTTGATATTCTCATAATAACTTCGCGAATTTTTCAATTGTGTCCTCGTCCCAGTAGTCGCCTATATTTGTGAACTTCTATTGTGCTTCTGACCCAATGTTCACTTGCTTGGTTTTAAATGGTTTTGAGATGTCAGGAACTTCTACCTTAAGCCCCGCAACTTCGTGTTGTCCCTCTAACTCAGGGATACTGATATTCTTTGGATCTTCCTCACCTTCTTCTATGGTCACATTGTAGCATTCCAGAGCATGATGCAGCTGCATACTCCAGTCTGGTTGTACCCATGTCATAGGTTCTTCTGGCATCCTAAATATTGCAGCCTTAATTTCCTATAATGCTTCATCAATACATTCGAACTCATCCTAAAAACTAAAAGTTAACAGAAAGATTTCCATTAGAACGTCCCCCTCCGTGGTTCTGTGTCATATCTTTATTTCTAAATACCAGTTCATCGGAATAGTATCCAAGGTATGGCAGAATATGTGCACCCATTCAAGTTGTGGTTCCTCTCCCCATGCTTTCTTCCAACAAGCTAGATGCTCACACGGATCAACCTTCCATGTATATTTTTCAGTGATGCAGGTATTGGCATACCCAAAACACAGCTTCATCATCCTACAGTATTCCTTCCAGTCTGCAAAATTGTTCTTATGTGCACCCCACCATCTGGCAAGCGTATCTCTTAGCACGATGTCTAGTGCCTAGAACCGATGTTCCTCCGTACATATCATTCAAGTTTATTCATAAATAAACTTACAACATCTAAGCCATCATAATATGGTAAATTGCGTACCTCAGTAGATATACACTAGAGTGACTTAGTAAGCATGTTGCATCACAGCGTTGATACTTCATGTAATCTATTATGTCAATGCTCGAGCTCCTCATCTAAATCCAAGTTGCAAGAGTTGTCCTTTTCCCAAGTAATTCGCCCATCCATTATAGGGTTGATCCAATCCTCATCCCACACAGTAAGCTTATAGATATGTTCAATATCATCCTCCTCATAGTAATCCCGGACTAGTTCATTATACCGCGCACCCTTGGCTGGATCCAATGGAACAATTACCCTCAGTTCCTTCTTCTCAAACATCATGTTGTGCTTCCTCAAGTTGATGACCACATTCATATCAAATGCCCAATCAATTCCAAGTAGTGCCGAGTAGGGATTACATTCATCCACTTTTTTTATTACTTGAAAATTAGCTATAGCGCGCACCCCTTCAATATCTAGAGTTACTCCATGTAAGCACCCCATAGGAATAACCTTTGTTGGTTTGCCACTCGCAGTTGAATTGGGGACCAATGTAGTGTTGGTTTTCCCATTCTTTCCCAAGTTTGTTTAGGAAAAATATTTGCATCGTATCCTAAATATAGTATCACCAAGTTCATTTTGAATTCTCCAATCTGTGGAGTCAATCTCATCTCTCGACCAGTCATTTTCTTATCCTTGCCCACTTTGTGTATTGCGCGTTGTTCAGGAAGTGGCTTACCCTTGCCAGCGTAGTTGTCTATCAACTCTTAGAGTCCCTCTACTTCTTTCTGGTCCCTTAGGAGCTTCATGCAGGTCTGTAAGAAATATGTTAACAATGAAGGATATGTTTCCTGCGCACCAATGACCTCTTCAGGCTTCTCCGTTCACATACTCTGGGACTTTGATGTGGAAGCCCCTGAATCCACAAATCTCTTCTTCACCTCCATAAAAGTTTCCTTTTCCTTATGCAAATCAAATCCAACATCTTTTTCATTAGCCTTGTGCACTCATATGCTTTCTTCTGGTTCTTTCCCTTTATCCTCCCCGATAGATATACCGCTTCGCATAACGATGTTAACACTAGGCCCATCTTCGTTGTTTTGATATCATCATCTGGATGTTCTGAGTAGGTTGTTGGTTCTTCTTCTCTTGCATCTTTGAGATGGGCACAGAACAATCTTTTATAACATGGTCAAACTGTCAGAAATATTGACAAGATGGGTGTGTTGGGTTCTGACAATCTCATGCAAAGTAGCCTACTTCCCCACAATTATAACAAATGATCTATCTGCGACCTCTTCCAGCTCCTCTCCCTTGTCCTCTTCCTCGTCCCTGGAATCCTCCACGCATTACAGATGTCCCTTTATCTTGTTGGGGATGTGTCTCAGCCTGTACCCTATATGTCGATGTTTTGTCCATCATTAACTCGTATCTTTGGTAATTGCACTCATCATGGCCTACAGACTTACAAAAATTGAAAAATAGTTGTTGGAGAGTCTGCAAAAACTTTTGTAACAAGTGGCAATTGTTTGTCGTTTGTTTTCTTGTGATCTAGCAGATAACGCACCATGATACCACACCGGTACTCAATCCAATAGTATTTTCTGGCTTCAGGGGGATAGGACCTCTCCCAATTAGGTAGTTATGATACACAGGGCAATGATCCTTGTCATGACCCTTGCCTTTGCACTTTAATCACCATACTTCCGTGTGGGTATCCCTTTGGACCTCTTTCCCCTTTTTAAGATCATGCAACTCCATATACAAGCTAGCCAACTACGATTGAATCTGCTACACTCCCATATTCATATCCTGAATAGGAGAAGCCTCTAACTTCATAGCAATTTCTAGTGCTTCCGCTTGCGTTCCAAGCTTTTGTTGTGACAATGGCAATCTCAAGTGAGGAAACAGTGAAGCAATATACCGATCCTTATGCTGCTCATTTGAGATCTGCAGATTATCCTGTTGTAGCAGGCATTTCAACCTTTGATCAAAATCCCATGCAAATTCATTTACCCTTTGCTTGATTTCTTTGACCTCAATTACAGATTGGGCTTGAGACTTCGGCTTCTTGAATTCATTATTCAATGCATATTTCATGTCTTTCAATATTGTAGCTGGGTGAGTCATATTGTACTTAATATACTATCTCAATGCCCTATCTTGCAACGTTGTGACTAGCTGCGCTTTCTTCAGTTCATCATCTATTATCTGTTGTGACTTCCACACATCATCTACTACAAACAAGAATTGTCCAAGATCTTCAGTCCCCCAAACCCTTGAATATAGGAATCTTCATAGTATTTTCCATGTTGAATAACGGAGGTGGAGGTGTAGGTGTGTGAGGTGGAGGTGGTGGCGGAGGCAGAGTGGATGGATGTGGTATTCCCGCAATACCCTGATTTACCATCTATGGCGCACCTTGAGGCTTCTTCAGATTATTACTTTCTTTGTCACTATCAAATGATCCCAACAAAGGACTGTACTCTGCACTTAAATCTAGATTTATTCTGAATGATTACCCACTTCACGTATCTCCCATCAAGTCTCATCTAAACATCAATTTAATGGCATAACTCATTTCTCACATAATATCTTCTTAATCCAAGTTTTCAAAGACTTCAGGTACTTACCTCTTGATCCTTTGAAAAATCAGCGTTCAGCTTTGCTATAACTGATAGACGTGTCAATTGCGAACTCGGTAATGAATCCACCCAAAATATTATCAATCCAATAATCAACAGCCTTCACGATCTTGTTTTTTGATCCTTTCAGGCACCTTACTAACGTTAGAGTCCACACAATAGGGTTATCCAACTTCCAAGTACCTTGACCATCCACTAATTTAGCCAACCATTCGTATAACTCAGACGGAAAAGAGCAAAAGAAAAATTCATGTTCTTATATATACAAGTATTTGTTCAACCACTCTTCTTTCGACAGGCGCGGATTCCTATTTTCTTGGGCTGCAAACTCGTGCAGCTTCCAATCTATCCACTTTTCAATTTCCTTCTTAATCAATATCCACTTATGCCACATCACACATTCCTCAGATAGATCCCGGTCCCGGAAATGGAACCATTTGTTGGCTTGAGGGGGCTTGGACCCAGGTTCAGAGTTAGCTGCGCTAACCAATAAAACCCTACATTGTTGGCCCTTTCAACAACAACCCGCGTAGCACAAGCTACAGTCTCACTCGAGGCAGTATTGGGGGATGCTAGAAATAGGTTTTTGCATCCAAAGTACCATGTGATGTGTTTTTGTTAAACTTAGGGCTTTATCCCGACCTTCGCGAGCCATAACCCTTAAAACTTGGAAGTTACAACAATGAATAGTTAGCATATCTAAACCCTTCGTCGATTACGCTAAACATTCATAACATCATGTAATTAAGTAGATTTACTTCTTCGCGCATATATTAAGTACTCTTTCCAAATTAATTGCATTCAACATATCAATAATACAGTAAATTTAGAAGATAAACAATAACACACAGATACATAGATAAGTCTTCAAAAGAACGTTTATTATGCTTAGATCTTCAATTACAGACTCTTCCAACCTTGCACACACAGTTGTAGGGGCCCGCACACTCAACTGCACACTTACCAAGGTATCTATGCACACAGCTACAGGAGCCTTCCCCTTCGCCTAAGTACAGAAAACAGACCCAAACCTTTCACTTTTTACTTAGATCATCGATTCACTAACTTCTATAACTCTTCTATGACTCATTTTTATATCTTTCTTCATTACAATACCATGGTCTGCGAACCATGGGTGGGTCACAAAACAACTTAACTCTTAGCAAACTAAGGGGCTTTAACCTTCCTAAAGCCCCTTTGACTCCTATCGACCTATGCTACTTGCACTCTGCTCCTCAAAATGCGAAGACTTTGCAATATTAACGAAACTTTTACGAAATTTGACCCCAAGGGACGCCATCCCAACATCCATCAGTGCCTGATAATATTACTAATTTACACGTTTTCAATGATGACCAGCAAATACTACAATTTATGGTGAACTTTGATGTATTCAAAGATGCATATATCGACAAGGATGAGCACAAGAAGGAATTGCAAGATGCAGCTAGCATAAGCTAAGGAAACCTCATGCCTAAAGGCGTGGTATCATTAGAAAATTTGTATGACTTACAGAATCGCTTCTGAGGGCCAATCAATGTAAGGACCCACAGCTCAACGTTGTCGCACAAGAAGATAAATTTGGGAACATAAAAGGATCCAAAGTATGTCAATCTTGGTACTTGTTGCACACCACAGGAGTAGCAAGATTTTATCCGCTTATTCAAGCAATACTGAGATGTATTCGCATGGACGTATGACGAGCTCAAAACTTATGACACATGAATTATCCAGCATGTAATCCCAATCAAAGAAGGGGCCAAGTTGTTCCAACAAAAGTTGTGAAAGGTACATTCGATGCTTAAGCCTCTCATTCAAAAGGAGTTAAGGAATTTGTTGGATGCTTGGATCATATATAAAGTGCGACATTCTACCTAGGTATCAAACTTGGTCCTGGTAAGGAAGAAGTCTGGGAAATTCGCTTGTGTGTTGATTTCCACAACCTGAACTACACCTTAGACAAAGACAACTACCTCATGTCATCTATGGAATAGATACTACAAATAATGTCAGGGTCAAACAAATTTTCTTTATTGGATGGGTATCCAGGATAAAATCAGGTTCTAGTCTCAGAGCCTGACAGACTTAAAACAACATTCCTCACTAAGTGGGGTACCATTGGGTTGATTAATGCCAGTGAAAAATTTCAATGCACCATGGAAATTTCATTCTGTGGATTCATTGGACAAAGCGTGGTGGTCTACCTCCATGATGTCATAGTGTTTTGTAAGAAGAGATCCAACCACATACACGATTAAGGAAAATTTTCAAGCAATGTCGTAAGTACGGGATATCACTTAATCCCAAGAAGAGTATTTTCACAGTGTCTGAGGGTAACCTCTTGGTCCACATCATTGCCAAAAGTGGGATTAAAGTATACATGGAGAGGGTCAAAGCAATTACACAAATTCCCTTCCTAGTGAACACGAAAGTTATGTAGTCCTTTCTGGGGAAAATCAACTTCCTTCATAAGTTTATCTTTAATTACGCTCAGATTGTAAAGAAAATATAAGAGATGATAAAGAAGGATGAAATATATAGATGGGATAAAAGGGAAAAGGACGCATTTTCCCATATCAAGCAAGCTATCACAGAGGCATGTGCTCTATACAGCCCAGATTTCAGCAAAGATTTTCTACTCTACACCTTTGCTTCTGACACTTCTCTTCTCGTTGTGCTTATGCAAAAGGATGATCAGGACAATGAGTAGCCAATATATTTCATGAGTGATAATCTTCAAGGACTTGAACTCAACTATCTCGCCATTGATAAACAATCTTACGCAATATACAAGGCGGTGAAGCACTTATGGCCCTATCTTTTGAAAAATCACTGTATTATTTTTGTTATGCACCCAGCGGTCAGATCATTATTTGTTCAACAAGAGTTGGGTGAGAGAAGAGTGAACTAGACGACAGAGTTATAGGAGTAGGATTTAGAGTTCAAACCAGTTCACACACTCAAGGGCCATGGTCTATGTCGACTAGCAGTAGAAGCAGTGGATGCAAAAGAAGAATAAGATCCCTCTAGATGGGAACACAAAATCGAAATGTAGAATGTAGAGAAAATTGCTCCCACTATTATCACAGATTCTTGGTACGTAGATGTGCGCCAAAACCTTGCTCATGGCATCGTTCCCTCCCATTTATCCACACGGTAGAAAAGCGAACTTAGACTCAAAGCATTATCTTACTAGTTGGTGCATGGGGTGCTTTTCAGAAAACATCATAATGGAGTATTTCTCAAGTGTTTGAAAGCGAACGATTTAGAGAAAGTATTGTGTGACCTCCAAGATGGACCAGTCGGGGGACATTTTGTAGGAAACACAACTGTGCATAAAATCATGCGGGCCATTTTCTATTGGCCCACATTATTCAAAGACGCTCATGCCTATGCCCGCAAGTGTTTGGCCTGTCAAAGGTTTGTTGGCCGAAACAAGAAGTCATCTACCCCATTACAACCTATCGCAATGGAAGAACCTTTTCAATAGTGGGGCTTGGATGTTATTGGAGAAATATTTCTTCATTCATCAAAGCAGCACTGCTATATTCTCACTACCACAAACTACTTTACGTAATAGACAGATGATCTGTTTTGATATGATTAGTTTTTTTGTGCTAATAACAATTATAGATTTCTAGCCCCAAGGGTTAACTCAGTTGGTCAAAATCAGTGCCTCGCCGATCGGGAGGTCACAGGGTCCATTCTCCCTGAAGCCCTTGGGGTTAGGCCTAGCTAGTGGGCCGCGGGGCTAGATACTCTTCGGGGTCGATCAGCCCAGATTTTTCCGTGGACGTAGCACCACCCGTTGACCAGGGTGTCTGTGAACCACAACCTTTAAAAATATATATATAGATTTCTAAACATATGATTTCTTATTGCTTCTTGTGCTGAGGTTTCATAGTTGTTTGTGTATATAATCATGTAAATTTCCTTAAGTTTAAAATGACATTCATGAGAAAAATAGCTTCAAAAACAAATATTGAACAGCATACATTCGAAGTACAACAAACCATCAAAGAGACACTTTAACACAGTGTTTTGATGAAGGAGTTCACCCCTCCTAGGCTACACCTCCTTGGTCCATCTTCCATGGCTTGGGCCTCTGTATTAGCTCAATGTGGAAAAAATATGTTTTACAAATATCTATGGCTCCTGATACCTGCACCAATGTGTTCAGAATGTTGAATATAGCCAAGAAAACCTCTTCCTGAGCTCAATTTGGTCGAAAATTGTCTTCTCTACGATTCAAACAGTCTTTTCCTACAATTTCTCCTCTAATTCAGGAATATCTCTAGTTAGCTCCATTAAATATGGAGGAAGGGCCCAACTTGGGGGCACTGCCAAAACCTCCACTAGATTAATCTCGGAGTTAATTAAGGTTAAATTATACTTAATTAATTTGTAATCTTGGATTAGTGATACCATAAACCCACGAAGATCGCGAGTTAATTGGCCACAACCGTCGGAGTTATTGCGGTCACATGTGGTGGATACCGCGCAGTTTTTGAGGTGACCGTTAGCTTGACCGTCGGGTATAATGCTAACCATTTGCAATTAACACATCGCGTTCACATGCAGAAACACTAACCATCGCGGAGTTGGTGAACTATCCGACGGATAAACCATTCGATGTAACCCCGGTTGCGTTCACATGTCGAAATATTAACTATCGCAGGTTTGGTGGGTTGGAGACATCAGTACATATAACTATTTTGGTTGGTATGTTTGCGTTCACATGGGGGAGGGATGTCCCTCCCCTAACCGACAACCCATAACCGTTGAACTTCAAATGTAAATGGAGATGATACATGGTAAGAACCACGCCGTAGAGGAGTTGGTAAAGTCACGCTGATAGTATGCTGAAGGTCGCGGATTCGACCCGACCTCCAACCAAAGTTTTGTTCCACTGTATAGACTGTCAATACCTTTGGGAGGTGCCATGTGGTGGCCTCCGGGCTTGCCACATTGCATTCTTCCATTGGTCCAAAATAAACCAATAGAAACGCGCCAACTCATCAACTGTAAAACCCAATCAAACAATGACACTTGTCCATCTGTAATTCATTGTTGACCAACTTTGACCATGCCTAGTCACCTGCCACGTCAGTAGTACGGACTGCTGACTGTGTAGTGACTGGGTTTTTTTTTTGCAAATTTTGCTTGTTTAGCAAAGCGATCAGAACACAATAACTTTCTCATATGAACTCAGTTTTCGACGAAATAAGTTGCATTAGGATCCTTTTTCCGAGATGAACACAGTCATTCAAGTTTTGAGCCGTTCTAAGAAATTTGATTTTTGAGCTAAATACTGAGTACCTGATCGATAGAAGGTGTCCTGCTTAAACAGGTGAATGATCAGGAAGTCATCAATTTCCTTCAGCAAAATATCATTTCCAGGTTTGACATTCCTAGTTCACTTGTTTTTGATAATGCAACATATTTCTCATCGCTAAAACTCTATGATTTTGCATTAGAAAATGAAATTCTATTGAAGCATTAAGCTAATTATTATCCGCATGGGAATGATCTTGTTGAGTCCACAAATGAAAACCTCATATGTATCATCAAAAATACCATATTCTCTTAACAAAGGAACTGGCATTGTGCTTTGGTAAATACTTTATGCGCTGGCCGAGTCACGCCAAATTCCTCTCTGAACCATTAAGGGAATTTTGCGGTCTAAAATGGGCCTCCTAAGAAAAATGTACAACCAAAATAAAATTTATAAGAACCAATAGGATTCAAGATGATGATGTCAACCATGGGGGATGATTCACCATTTTTGGAGTAAAAAAGTAAAAATAATAAAAAATAATAAAACTACTTTTCTTAGGACTTTTCTTAACAATAAAACTACTTTTTCAACTCGTATTTTCAACTTATCTCCCTAAGGTTTTACTCACATTTCGAGAGAGAGTACTCTTTGGATGCAAAATTTGATTCCTCATCCAAGGAATACCCATGTTGCATACTTTTGATGGACCCTACTACACAAAAAACGAGAAATGCATGAAAAAAAAAAGTGATTCCAATCATGTTTTTCATGTATTTCTCATTTTTCATGTAGCAAGGTCCATCGAAAGTATGAAACATGGGTACTCCTTGGATGAGGAACCAAATTATGCATCCAACGAGTATTTCTACTCGAAATTTTAGTAAACCAATAAGGAGATAAGTTTAAAATACGAGTTGAAAAAATAGTTTTTTCTTTTTTCCTTCTAAAAATTGATGATGTCATCTAATCTTATTTTATTATTTCCACTATTATTTTATAATTTCCTTAGGAGGCCTATTTTAGACCTCAAAATTCCCCTAATGACCCCCCCTTATTTCCTGGTGTATGGAAAGGAAGCCATCCTCACTCCTAACATTTACTTTTCCATTGTTTAGCTTTCACAAGAATCCCAAGGCAAGCCATGCTTATTCGTGCAGCGTAGGATGGACACTCTTCACAAGTTGCAAGAAGAAAGGCGGAAAGAAAAAGAAATATTTTCACTCCATCAAAACCGTATCAAGAGGTGGTTCGACAAGAATTTTTCAAGGAAGAATAAATTTAGTGTGGGTGACTTTGTCTTGAAGTGGGACAAAGCCCACGAAGACAAAGGAAAATAGACCAAGTTTCAATCCCTAGGGATTGGACCATTCATAGTTCACAAAAATCTTGGACAACACACGTATCGTCTTCAATCACTTGACGAGAGGATTGACTCTCTCCTTGCCAATGGCCAAGACTTAAAGCATTATTTTCAATGATGATATAGGGTTTTTCCCTACACTATGTACATAGTATTTTCTTGCTTGTTTGATTTTGTTTTCATTTTCTGTGTGTGTCATGTTTCAATGTGTTTCTTGACTTCTTTGTGTGTGGCTGAGTTAAAAGAGATTCATGTGACACTTCAACATTTGGCTAACCTTATATCCATCTTTCTTGTGTCGGTTATATCTTTTGGTCGATAAAATGTAGAAATTCCTTGTAGATTCAAATTGATAATTGTAATTTACTAAAACAATAGACTTGAATCTACTCTACTCATCGACAGAAACAATTAAACAATCATGAAATCACGAAGCTTGCAAGAGAAAGAATTCAATCAACACATTGCACAATGATTTCGTCAAGAAATCCACAGCTAAAAACCCTTGCTACCTGTATATTGCATTAGTCAAACAATATGAGAAGATTACAATGTTTTTCTCAAGCCCAAGCAACCTCTGCATTATCTCTATCTATCTCACAACTTCCTAGACAAGCTAAGCCAATACTTAACCAATTTTGTTCTTTCCCAAGTCCCTATTTCCTTGCGTTGTTTCCCTGGGAATTATTCCCCTTTTAAATAGGGAAATTCCTCAATAGGAATTTCGCAATCCTCATAGGCCTTCCTCTGACTGCATTCCCCACCTGTACAATTTGGATGATTATACAACTAATAGCACACTACCCTTGAACTCCAATCTCAACTGGGTAACTCTCAAATATCACATTCATGAGTTATTTATGAGTGAATCATCAGTTAACTGGTTGAACATATGAAGTCACACCCCATTGTCTAACCTCCTACTAGTTCTTCCATCAATTGGAGCTAGTTTTACTGACTTTAACTCAGTTAAACTGAATTAATTAATTACAACTCAAAATAAACTCAATCAGGGATCCTATAAACTAGGAGACACTCTACATGACTAAAGTTAGACCCTCAACTCGAATTAACTGAGCCAACTAAGTCAAATTAACTTAGTAAATTTGTACAAGTTGTCTTGTCATGTGGAATTACAGTTTTATTCCTAATTTAATTCAAGGACAAAATTAAATTAGGATTTTCTTGTTGCATTTTCAACATGAGGTTCAAACAAAAAATATGGTTTGTCCGTGAGGAGAGGTTTGGTTAAACCATGAACCTGTTTCTATTCAAAAAAACCTCATGCCCACACTCAGTTTTTATGTTTTCATGTTGTCATGCTTATCCAATTAGTAGAGGAGGAGAAGGGGGAAAATCTAAACAAGCAAAACCAAATCAGAGGTCTTTATATGCTTCTCTAAAGGAACAACCTCCTCTGTTCTCAATAAGTCGGGATGCCTCTTCCGCCCATAAAATGAATAAGTGTCAATGCACAGCCTTATAAAATAAATAAATAAAGGCAAAGGAAGAGAAAGGCTTCCTGCGCAGAGAGGTGAAGCAAGCAACTCCATCGAGGTATTGTCCAGGCTCTCTGGGAGTGAAACAATGTTTTCTTTTTGTAGTGATCCTGATGGGATACTGTCCAGGTTTGTTGGCAGCAAAGCAACACCAGAGATGAAAAAAACATACTTTGAAAATCTCAAGCTCGTGAACTTCAGTACCCTTCCCAACTTGAAACTTTGCGATATTATTGATATGATGTGTTCAACTAAGAAAGGTATAGAGGGGACCATGTTATTCATGGGATAAGTGGGAACATCAAAGTAATCTACACGATGAATCAATACTCCCCGAAGAACCAAGACCCTGCACAGAAGAGTTACAAAGGTAGAGAAGTTAGAATTATACCAATGTGTCGCCAAGCGTTGTAGCAGCTACAACCATCCTCCAAAATTTTGGCTTACGCTCAATTTCAGAGCCTTCCTTGATATTGTACATTGTCATCGCAAATTTTGTAAGTCATTCCATGTGTTTTCTTAAGGACTTTTTTTCCCCTTTGCAAGGTAGGAAAAATGTCGTATTTTCGCATGTTAGTTGCCGTATCATGTATATAAGCCTGTTATGGTGGTTTGAAGAGGTCACCTTTGTGTAGATGACTTTTTCTAACCATGTAAACATCCATCGCACTCATTTCCAAAGTCTTAAGCATTGTCACACAAGTGTCGTCGCAGTCATCGAAAAGTGTATCTTAAGTGTCACGCTTGTCATAAATCCATCGCACAAAGGAAAAGAATCATCATGTGTCCCGGCTGATCTATTTTTTTTGTAGTCAACTATTCCAAGTGTGTGATCATAGTCAAAGTTTTATCACTATTCACATCAACCTCACTGATCCCACACTTAGTCATTTTTCTCAAAAATTCCCAACCAAGCAACCTAGCTTCACCTGGCCTCCCTGAATTGTGCACTACGCAGTCTCAGCCCTCTACTGTGACCTTACTTCTTGGCACTGCGTAATGTGGAGTTCCTGCCTCCCAGGACTATTGCATTGCGCAGTTTTTGTGCTCAATCCCTGACCTTGACTCCTAGAATTGCGCAATTTTTTCTCCCATCGTGGCCTTAACTACACATTACATAGTCTCTAGCCTCAATCTCATCCTTGAGCTCCTGAACTGTGCAATTT
This sequence comes from Pinus taeda, assembly GCA_000404065.3. Classification (NCBI taxonomy): domain Eukaryota; kingdom Viridiplantae; phylum Streptophyta; class Pinopsida; order Pinales; family Pinaceae; genus Pinus; species Pinus taeda. The sequence goes on along the minus strand of APFE031526106.1, from coordinate 82,251 downwards.
TTCAATGGCCCAACCTCTCTTGTCTCCCACAACTCTACAATGTGCTCACCCAGTGCTCATCCCCTCAACTTGTCACACTGACCCTCATAACTATGCAGTTTTTCCCCTCAGCTTAGCCTGAACTACACATTGCGCAATCTCAAAGCTCAAGGGTCCCCTTGACTGCTTGAATTGAGCAAATTTGCAGCCACTGAACCTCTTTCCCAGTCCTCCATATGATTCTAGCTCAGTGAATGGATGAGTATGCACAATCTTAGACTAATGGGTTTCGAATTGATGTCGACTCGTCATGAGTGAATTGCATAAACAAGTACCTTATTATGCCATGGCGAGATGATAAAGAAGGATATGAAAGAGCACAACAGTCTGAAAGACATTCTTGTAGTTGAGTACGCAAGCTGATCAATCAAGAGAAAAAAATGGGGCACCAATTGGTGATGAACATTCAAGACTCGAGATCATTGAAGGTATCTTATCACCAAGCCATGCGGAGGTGAAAATAATATCATTCTCAAGCAAATCTACAACACACAGTAGTAGCAGTGGCTTGACATTGTCACATCATCAAGCAGTCTATGTCAATAGTGTCTTGTCATGTCATGTCATGAGTTGTCACATGCCACACCATTGTGGTTAATGATGTAAATTATGTTTCGAAAATGTATTGTAAAGTGGAAGTCCAAAGGACATGTATGGAATATGAAGAGTCATGTGGAGTTTAAAATTCATAGGAAGTCAAACAGTCATAAGGGTGGATGAAGAGTCATAAGGAAGGTGACGCATCACTTCCTCATTGTTATATATACACCCTCATTGTAAGAGCAAAGGACTTTTCACCTTGGCTCCTCCCGCAAGGCATTAGAGAGATAAACTAGTCCTTTTGAGAAGCAAGGAGTAGCTCCAATGCTCCACTATTGGAGCTAGTGATGTTCATTGTATACATGTGTCTTGGAAATTTTACTTAATAACAGAAGCCTTTATGGCCAACACGTTCTTCATGCATGGATTATGAATATTTGTAAGACTATTTTGCGGATGTTTGTATTTCATGTTTTCATCCATATGTGCTAAAGTAGTTGAACTATTTTGGTTATTTTGGTACTTATCATATTAAGAATGTGTTTTGATTACTATTATCGATGTCGCATCCTCATGGACTATTCCCTTGGATATTAGATAGATCCTCCTCATTACATTGGTTGTACCGACCGTCGCATCTTTGTGGACTATTTCACTTGATGTTGTAAGGATCCTTCTTGTTTATGTGTGTCTCTACTAGGGCGGTACTACTACCTCTCTCTTAGAGGCTCACTTCTCCTTCCCTCCGCAATGAAATAACTTTGACCCATGTATGATTGAACACTCACCAAGCACACCCCCCTTTCTTTTCGAAAGTGCATTCACACTCCTCTCTCTTGCTGACAGTTAGAGCCAAGGCTTATCTTTAAGATAGCCAGCAACCATACCATATTCTGGATGGGGCTCCAATCCCAAACAGTTTGAGGTCTAATTTGGACCACATATCGGGGAGACCCCTTGAATGTTGGCAGGTCCAACACCATCAACACATCCATATAATGTATCCTCCAACCCATCTTTTCTATAATGGAAATTACTGCCTTAATTGAAGTGTATCTTGCAACTGGTGCAAAGGTCTCCTCATAGTCAACTTCTTCTATCTATGAAAACCCCCATGCCACAAATCATGCTTTGAACTTTTCAATGTTGTCATCCACAACATGCTTAATTTTCTAGAGCCACTTGGAAGTCACCACTGACTTCCCCTCAAGTCTCGATACAACCTCTCATGCATCATTCTTCATGATTGAATTTTACTCTTCCACCATCACATCCCTCCAAACCTGCTAGTATGTTTCCTCCTCAAAATTAGAAGGCTCGAACTCATTGATGTTGCTCACCAAATCCATATAGTTGCAAAACTTCTCTGGTGCCTTACTCTCCCTAACAACCTTCCTAGGACTCCCCACAAACTCTCGGGATTCCTTTAAAGTCTAATAAAGCCATATTTTCTTCCTTCAAAGTTTTCTAAAGCCATATTGGATTCCTCTTCCCTGAAGTAACCTCTTGTGGAGAAAAATCCTCGTGCTCATCCCTCTCATTTGAATATTGTGTACCTAAAGAATGTGCACCTGTGGTTTGTGAACTTGTAACCTCGGAACCTATAACCACTAAAACATATGAACATGTGCTTTGTGACCCTATAACCTGTGGTGTACTCACCTGAGACTTAGGATCCTACTATTCCCCCTTCTCTAACTCATATGACCTCCTAAATGTTTGATCCTCCTCAAATTGCACATCCCATCTAACCATTGTTTTCCTCAAGGCAGAGTGTATATGTGGTAAGGCTTTTAAGTCTCATTGTACCAAAGAAAAATACCATTTTATATTGTGGGATCCAACGTTGTCCTCTTCTCTTAGGATACATGTGAGTAATTCAAGCACCCAAAAATATTGAAGTGCCCAACTTTAGGCTTCTTCCCTAAAAAGTCCTCAAGAATTTTACTCCCCAATACCTTATGAGGAATCATGTTTTGGATATAAACATTTGTGGTTCATGCATCAACCCAAAGGAAAAATGGTATACCCTGATCATGTAACACAACTCTTGCTACCCCAACAATGGCCTTGTTCTTTCTCTCAAATACCCCATTCTACTACAAGTTGTACAGAACTATCAACTCTCTTTTAATGCCCTCCTGTACATGAAAAATTTTGAAATCATTAGAGGTATACTCACCCCCATTGTCTAACTTCAACACCCAAATTTTCCTCCTTGCCTAGTTCTCAACAAGAGCTTTGAACTCTTGGAACCTGCTGAAGACCTGACTCTTGGTCTTCATGAAGTAAATCCAGGTCTTCCTGGAGAATTTATCTATAAAGGTAACATAATACTCATAACCACTCAAAGATATTGATGACATTGGACCACATACATATGAGTGTACCAAATCTAGAATTCCTACTACTCTATCGTCACTGCTTGGAAAAACAATCTTTGTGTACTTTCCAAGTGCGCACCCTTTGCACACATTTTGATGCTTTTTACTAAACTTCGGTAATCCTAGAACAATCTCCTTCAGCGCCCTAAGAGCCTCGTGGTGCAAATGATCCATCATCCTATGTTATAACTCACATAAATCATCATTGTCACTACTGTGTATCAAGGCTCGAGCTGGTTGAAACATAAGTATGTATAATTCCCCCTATCTTATCCTATTCACTTTTGTTGTTGTGACACTAGATTTTTTAGGGCGGAGGAGCACCTTTCCATCTTAGAACACCACCTCATATCCCCTATTCTCTATGGTAGAAATGGATATCAATTTCTTCATCAACCCAAGAACATATAATACATCCCTCATTGGGCAGCCAGAACTCCCTTTGAAAGGATATTGTCCCACGCCCAACTACCTTGACTTTGGATTTTTTTCCAAACTCCACATCAAGATCCATGCCTTTGTAAGATCTATAAAGTGCTCACGCAAACTTGTCATATGGTTGGAGGCACCACTATCTATATACCAAACATTGGTAGATGTTGCACTCGTGGAAAGAAGCAAAGAAAAAAATTTCAAACTAAATGGAAATTGATCCACTTCAGTTGAAGTTGCAACTTATTTCTTCTTCTTGTTAGGACATTGACCTTCTTAGTGCCCCAACTTATGACATGCAAAGCACTTGACTTTTCTCGTGTCTTTTTTTTGTTCACCCTTTGACTTAGCCCCGCCTCTAAGACATTTCTTGGACCTTTTCTTTCCCTTTGTTGAAAGATCACATTTTCCTCATCGTCCCCCTAATGCTAACCTATATGGCTTGAACCAAGTCTAAGCTCCTCCTACATGAAATTGTCCCAAAGTCTCTCCCAATTGGACATGTTCTCCTTGGTAACAATCTTGTGTGCGAAGTTATCCCATGGTTTAGAAAAATCATTCAAGGTTGTCGTAACCAGCGTTGATTCCTCCACCTTCTCACTAACATCACCCAACTCATCACACATATGTGATTCTCTAGTAAGGCATGATGTAATTGTATTAGTTTTAGTCATTGTTGGACACCTAATCCTAATGGGTTAGTGTGGAAGCTGAACAGACAAAGCAGTCCAAGGGACCTTGGGAAGTGAATCCCAACGGTCACCATATTGTACTGTAAATGTACATCTATTGTTAATAAAAAATGCAATGCATGCTTTATCTTTCTATTTGTTTCTCGTTCACCATGTCTGTTTAACATGGTATCAGAGCCATGATGTGTGGCCTGTGTAGTTGCCTTGAATAGTGCTAGCCTGTTTAAATTTGTCCTGCCTGCCTTCTGCTCCTCTGTCCCACACCTGAAGCTGCATACCTACTCCTCTGTCCCACACCTGAAGCTGCATACCTACTCCTCTGTCCCACACCTGAAGCTGCATACCTGAAGCTACACACCTGAAGCTGCATACCTGAAGACTCTTTTTCTGAAGACTACCAGTATAATCACCGGCTCAGTTGGAGGAGTTGTGCTGACAGCAGTAGCGCCAGTACTGTATCTGAATTGAAACGCCTGACATCAGAGGTATTAGTGCATATTTGGAATTGAAACGGAGCTAACGTATGGTATTAGTGCATATTTGGAATTGAAACGGAGCTAACGTATGGTAACGTATGATATCAGAGGTATTAGTGCATATTTGGAATTGAAACGGAGCTAACGTATGGTAACGTAGTCTCCCAATTCCGCTTGCGCGTTACTCAACAAAACTCTTCGTTTTCATTTGATTCTCCTTTTGGTCTGCGAGTCATTCAAACTGCTCCGACCTCCCTCCACTTTGCTGTGCATTTCAAATCGAATAATAGATTGTTGTAGCATGTACAATCCGGTGTTACTTACAGACTAGTCAATTATCATTGATCGCTGTCCAATTTCCTGTAATGCACTATGTTGTTCGTTGCATTAGTTTCTTGTTTTCGTCTTATGGTTTCGTCCCCATGAGGCAAGAGCTACGTGGCTGCTTCGTTTGAAGGGGTAACAAGGGGCTCCAGCATGCTCTGTACAATGGATGAGTGCGACAACTCTCTGACGGGAGGTGGAATCTTGCCTGCCTGAGCATCGACCCTTAGCAGTTTGCAACGACGGACTAGGGAATCCGGAGGTGGCCTCTGCGCTGAGTATGAATCCGACAACGACTGTGTTTTTTATGCATGCCTCCAAAATGGACCTGTTTTGGACCGCGGGAACATGGGTGGATGCACAAAAATCGCTTCAACAAGTGTTAGCATATGGTTTAATATGATAAGAACCGCTGTGATGGGATCATGTAACCTGTGCAGTGACAGTGTACATCTGAGACTGAAGGATAATATGGTTTTCGGTGATATTTTTTCCAAGTTTTGAGGTCAATGGCTTGGTTAACACCTTATCGTTCTCATTATTGAAAGCTTACTAAAATTGTCGTAGTGGGACAGAGCTAAATCTCAACTCAGTTTGGAAAAGATCTATTTATAATCTACAGTTATAGGTCATATTTGCAGGAAAAAAAAGCACAAAACACGAGAGTGGATTTTGTATTGAAGTAGAGATAGTCCCTACATGAGTAAGTGTTGTATTATGTTTATCAAATTGGCCTATTCTGTTTGCTTGATAATATGTACTGAATTGGCAGGTTCAAAAACTAAAATGTTTACCTCGTTGTAATGCTTGTTATGAGCTGAGTTTATCAATTTAGACAGATCGGATCATGGATGCACTTTTCACAAATACTGGATCCATTCCTAAAATAGAACTTTCTTGTGGTCACATTTTGGCTTAAATGAAGCCTGCTTGCGTGCCATGTTGGCAAACTACCTGCGAAGAAATGCAGGGTTCTTCATCTGTATATTGGGTTTTATATTCGATCTAAAAATGATCTGAATTGAGAATGTTGAAGAGTCCTTAGTATTTGCCAACTTCTTTGTGGAGTAAATATTGAAACTGAAAGTGGCACAAGAAGTTGTACTTCTACATCGAATCCTGTACTTCAGAACAGTGGCCTGCAGGCTGTTTTCTTTAGTGTAACATAGAAACATTATTTTTGCAAGGAAGTGTTAGAAGGTCACAGGCGGCATTGTTGATGCTAATTTCATGGTGGCTGTATGGATGTTCACCACGTTTTCAAATCAAGGAAGGAATTAATTTTTGTGAGCTTAAGGAAAAGTGGGAATTCTGTCATGTAGATACTTTTCATGCAATAATTACTCAAAACAGGTAAATGTGCGGGAAAGATGCCTGTGCACTGAATTATTGCATTGTGCATTTATGTATAAGCTCAATGTCTAAAATTGTCTTCCATTATTGATCAACACTTTTACAACATTTGCCATTTTATTATTCAAGTCCAAGGGGATGACAAAGTTCTTGTTTCTATCTGCAACGGTACTGTGGACAGACTTTCAGATTTGATATTTTGAAAAGCTTCTCTGAGTAGTATAATATTGATGCTCTTCTTCTAAGTTACCACAAGTTCATTGAAGCATTGTTTTGAAATGGATCGAATGGATGATGTATTAGAGTTACTGAATACCCTAATACATTCCAGTATTGATGGGATGGTAAAAGTTAGCAAGGATTCTCTCTCTAATATTCAAATCTGTTTGCAAAATGTACAAGAAAACATTGAATTTTTGCAGTTGGAATCTCAGCTTCAGCAAGAAGAATTAAAACAGAGAAGTCATTCTGAACCTGTTTTTGTTCAAAACATTGAGACAACCACCCATCAGCAGCAAGTTAATAATGCAGCAGTTTTACATGCAGATGCAGAAGTTCAGTCTGCACTTCCCAAGCTCATCATCAGACCTTGGGAACAGCTTGTCCACAACAAGCACAGAACCGGTCTTGGATATGACAAGGACTTGTCCTTTCATATTCCAGACTATGCCAAACCCATTCAGTTTCAGAGTGCTGGATTTATTCATGACAGTTCACCTGCTCTTCATGGCAGTTTAGCTCCAGCTGTTCCAAACTCTGCCTCTCTTCCACAGCAACAACAACAACAGATCGTGAAATGCCAACATTTTGATCGAGTTGGCCATCTGAAAGATCACTGTTTTGATCTTCATCCATGTAAGCACTGTCATAAAACCAGTCATTTTTCACACAGATGCTTCAGAAACAAACGTCCTGCAAGATCAAAGATTCATCTAGGATGGATCGCTTCTTGGCAATGGGCATCAACAACCAAGAAGATATTCCAAACACATGTCAGAACTTGTTCCAGAATATCGAACAGTCTTGCAGTTGAGTTTTCACCATCTTCTCACCTTGTATCTGACAGGGGGGGAAATGATGGTCATCTACAAGCTTCAAAGCGACATCAAGCGAGCCTGAGCCACAACCTGCCACACCAGTTTCAGAGTTGTAGCTAGAGACAAAGATGCCTGAACATGCCTTCAGTTGGCGATGTGGGACACTTCCTCTAGCATAAGACTTACAGCTTCTTGCCAGTTTTGGAAGAGTTCCGGAGACAAAATTGAGAACACTCCCTCTAGCAGAAGACTCCAGCTTCTTGCCAGTTTTGGAAGAGTTCCAGGAATTGCATAAGCATTCCAGAGTTGTTGGTCATCCTTAAACCATCACAGGTTGAGACTTCCCTTTTCAGGTTGAAGTTTTACCTTTTATGCGAGGTGAGACCTCCCTTTTATGGTTGAAGGTTTCCCTCTTTAAAACAATAGGATCACTTCCTCTAGCAGAAGACTTCAGCTTCTTGCCAGTTTTGGAAGAGTTTCGGGAACTACACTAAGCGTTCCAGTGTTAGTGGCCATCCTTAAACCACCGCCCTTTATACCAACATTTCAGAGAGCACATTCAGCCTAGTGCTTCCATGCATTTTTTCACATTTTGTATTACAACTCTCTTCTTGGACTCATACATAACCCTTCGGATTAAGGGGGGGAA